>CAJDSM010012973.1:0-11075 GCA_903981925.1 Ostrea lurida | reverse complement strand
GGGTAAACCCTATTGAGATTTTCAAGGTCAAAGGTCACTACTGAGTATTGACCATTGTTTAAAAATCTTGTGTTGCAAGGGAATGCTACGCTTGCGTTGCCTTGTTATCATTGGTTTATTACTTTTTAAGACATGTGACATTTCAGATTACATTAACATTATACGGTTACATGTACATTGTACATAATTAAAAAAAAAAAGTATATGGTACAGAAGAAATGCGTTTTTGTAATTAAACTCAAGATTTATCACTTAAAAGTAATGCCATCATTAATACATCTATATATAACATTTTCCCTCCTTAAAACTTGACCTTGCATAAAAAGAATGTGTCAAACTTACACAGCTCTTAACTTTTTTAAAAGTGCAAAGTAATTTCATAATTCTGCTAAATGTATATATATATATACACGTGGTTAAAATGTTTATCTGCAATATTTTCATGAGAAAGTTTTTCTTTAGTTAACATTGTACTCACCGTAAATGGTAGTAGGTCCTGTTGGTTTGGGAGGAGGCGGTTTAGGGATGCAAGGACACTTCTTGACCTCTGAACTATGGCCTATACATGCTTTATAAGTGTCTTCACTCACAAAACATGTTCTGCTACGGGTGCTAAATTTTCTCCTTTTACATTCCTTGGCACAGGGGCTCCAATTGCCCCACTCCGACCAATGAGCTGTGTTCATTTGAATAAAGTTTTCAGAGATAAAATACATAAAGTCAAACATGTATATGTTGTGACGTTTATTTTCGTAGTAAATACTCATGGTTGTCCATCTGTCTAACCGTGTTATTCCGCCCCACTATTTACCACTACGGCTAAAGCCAAGGCCACTACAAAAAATTGTATAAGCTTTCGGTCCCAACTATAACTTGGTAATAAAAAAAAACCCATTAAAATACATCATTATGTTCATCCTCACACACAAAGGTTGGCGAGTCTTGACCGTGCACCAAGGATTCTTTTTTAAAGTCCATCAAGATAATATACAACTGGTCAAAGACAAAAACTCTTAGAATCATAGTCAAGTTCGTAAAGTTCTATCTAATGCTACATGTAGGATAGTTGAAAATTATATCAATATGACACTTTAGAAAAACACAAAATGTATGATCTTTGATATGCCCAACATAATGTAATTAGAAAGAGAGTATTATACTACCACAGGGGTGTCAATCTGATAAAAGTAGGTCTAGTTATGTCCATCATGAAATTTTCGAGTTCGAAGGACTATCTGAGAGATTAGTTATAAGATTGGTTAATTGAAATGCTGTATGATATAAAACTTCAAACTGATACGTGCAAAGAATTTTACTAGCGATTTACTACACCTTAATTAAATTTTTATCAACTACATACGTGTACATTTCTTAAATTTACTTACTGTAACCTACAGTAACATAACGCTGTAAAACATACATGAACTACACCATCGGTAAAGTTTTTCTATTCTTTTACTATTCAGTATTCATTTCTATAAACTTTACAATACCTTTCAAGAAAGCTTCTCTACAATTGAGTAAACAGTTAATCATCTATATACTTATCTTTTCTCTACTTTTGTAAAAAATTTACCATGAACTTGAGTAAACTTCTCCCTGGATACTTCTGTAAATCTTTATTAGAATCCTCTACATTCAGTAAACATTCATATTCTTGATTAAACTTTTTCTGTACTTCAGCAAACATTCGCTATGTCTTGACTAAACCCTCTCTGTACTTCAGTATACTTATGTCTTGACCTCTCTATACTTCTGACAGTAAAAATTCACTATGTCAGTCTTGACTAAACCTTCTCCGAGGCTGTACTTCAACAAACTGAGTAACCCTTCTCTTTTCTTAGTACATTTCTGGACCCAGTTGCACGAAGGTTAGTTAACTTTAACTGACAGTTAACTTCACATCGTAGTTAATCATACATTTATATACATGTAGCGTTAACTAGACTTTAACTGTCAGTTAAACTTAACTAACTTTCGTGGAAACTTTTGCATACACGGTATATATTGCTCATCGATACATTATTACCCGTGCTCCTTCTAACACATTCGATATCAAATGACTACTGAGCAGATTTTATATTGATGGAATGAATATACATGTATCAAAAAGAACAAACGTACCTTTAACATGTATTTTCGATTGAGATTTATGCTCTGTCGAGTTCCTCTTCTTCAGAAACTCCCAAATTTTCTTGGTCATATTGTGGATCTGAGAGTCAACCAGTTTCCTGTCATACTGAGGATTTGAACCCACTTGAAACAAGATGCTTTTTGCCATCAGATTGATGATCCGTGTAAGTTTGACCAAGTGGGTTTCTGTTACATTTTCCCTTAGCAGAAGAGTTTTGATATTGTTTTGGATTCCCTCCCTTGGAAAGTCTGCTGGATTTCCTAATGCTGAGATATTAGATTTTCCGTTTGAGTTTTTCGCTGTGTCAATGTGTATCCATTTATTGGACTTCTCTGTGTTCCCAGTTTTGCTTGTGTTTGAAAGGTTTTGGAGATAGCTCTGAATTTTATGCGTAAGTTTGATTTTGATAGATGTATCGTTGCTTGATTCGGGCCATTGCCGGGAGAGGGCAATATTAAGCTCATCTTTAATGCGTCGGCAACTTTCATCTGCTTACGTTTGACAAGATCTGTGGTAATAAAACAGAGTTTATTATATGATTTTTTTAAGGATGGCTTTATGTCACGATTTAAACAAATTTAAAGATACATTTACGTGCAACCATTTTCTCTCGTTTTAAGATTGATGGGTCATGAAAGTCAAGATTTCTCCTTCTTGCCAACTGTTGCGATATTCAAAGCTAATTTGAGTATGGGGAACTTGAATTAGGGACTATATATTCGGTGGAATTAACAGCATAACATATCACTATAATTACATCCCCTTTGAAGAATGGAAGATATAAAGGTTATGACTTTTGTTGCCAATAGAACAAAATCACATCCAATATGCATTTTTTAAAATTAAATACATGAATATAAAAAGAAATTTACCATGCGTGTATAGTGTTTATTGTTCGATCATACTTTGTACCGTTACAAAAATATGTTCATATGTACAGAGAAACAGCAATTTTGGGCATAATTTGTAATTAACTATTCACTATTGGCTATAACTGATATCTGTTCTAACGGAATTTCAAAGTCCTAGAGAATGATGCTGGTGTGGCTTTATTTGTTCTCCAAACAGTTTATAATAATATTGGAAGCCATAAAGCAACAAACTTGAGAATTATTTTGTAGAACAAGATCATATGGAAAATCTAGGTCATATGGAATTCTGGTCAGTAGATATTTAGATGACTTTTTAAAAGTTCAATTTAAATACGACTAATCGAATATAGAAGCGACATTAAAAGGCGCAAATACACTCTCGTATTCGAATGTTCAGAGTTTTACCTAACAGAGTTGAGAGTGACAGTTTGGTGTAGAGGATAGGTATCAATATTGACTGCAGCTTCCTCGTTCCATCTGTGTTCAAAATGAATACCAGAGCCTCCATCGTAAAGGAACTACCTTGGACCTCGTTGGCTTGGATAGAACATGTCAACCTCTGCCTGGAAGTCAATATGATTAGAAAATATATCATTCAAATCATTGAAAGCTGCAATGTAAGTATTGAATTCATCTTTAACGATTTCTCTTTTTTTTTCGAAATTGCTTTTTATTGTTGTCTATTCAGATTTTAAATGTTTGGTGCAAATTGATTATTTCAAGAATTTACACTTAGCCATCTTGCAATAACCACATGTAAAATCAATGTCAACTACTCAAACCTACACAAAATGAAACAATCTTTAATCAATGCATCATACTAAAGAATAACTGCATTTTTAGCCCTGTTATAATTGCTTGCAAGAAGTCAGATTATATATTAAAAAAACCCCAAAAAAACCCCTTTTTTCTATAGTATACACTCTATATTATCTAGTTCAACTATAAATTTGCATTCACGTGTACATTTAGGTTTGTGGATGGTTATTTGGGGCAGGAGTAAACAAACATAGAATAGTTTCTTGCAAAAGGATTTCTGTACAAGTATATTGTATATAACTTATATTACCAACCACTGTCAATCATAGCCTTATGGTTCTGAATATTTTCCAAAATCCTTTATGTAAACATCCCATATTAATGATTGAGCTAAATTTGGTTGAAAAATAATATATTATATTACTTCTACGATTTTTAAGTGACATATTTCGTCGAGTTGGCTGTATAGTGGACCTCCAGGAAAAGTATACTATATATATATGCCCCCTCCCTCCTTCAGATTTTAGTAAATTTTGACGGACCATTCTTTACAGTTGATCATTATCTAAAAAATAATACATATTTATTTCCGTTATGCAATAAATTTACCATGCACTGGTTATTCACATTGCAGGAGAGAGAGAGAGAGAGAGAGAGAGAGAGAAGAGAGAGAGACAGAGAGAGAGAGAGAGACGAGAGGAGGAAGAAAGATGAGAGAATGCTGACGGAAAATATACTAGATAAAAATCCGTCAGCCAAAATGGCTTGTGTGATTTTTTGTATCTAGTCTACACAATATAATTCTGAGTAGAAAATAAAAATGTACGATTTGGGGGGGGGGGGGGGGGGGGGGGGGGGGGGGGGGGAGGGGATAATATCCCAGTGTGGACAGTAAATAAAAAAAAAATTGCTTTGCTTCTTTTAATCACCACATTGTTCAACATCTAAAGAAATATATATGCATTTGTTGATACAAGAATTTTGAAGAACGGGTATGTGCCCATTTTATATGCTCAAACATGGGTGTATCAAAGTGCATGTAAAAATCTTATTATATTTTACACATAACGTCATCTTCAGTGTGAGTTTCCTAGACACCAGAAAACGTCACGTATGAACACATATGTATTATAAATCTTACGCTTGAGCATGCTTTTATCGTGATTGTAGCATTACACTGAAAATACTGCAAATTCTGGGATTCGCAACGAAATCCGTTGTCTGAATATATTGATGTTGACGTACTGTATAGTTCATACATGTATAAAGTTACAGGAATACATTTTAATGAATTTAGCAATATCTTGGTGAATAATGAGGCTAAAAACATCTTTTTCAGAAACAAAAGTTGTCACCAATTTGAAGCTTGCAGCCACTAGCCAGCGAAGTTAGCAGCCGCTAAGGAAAATCATCAAAGAATTGAGAGTATTCAAAGGAAAAAAAATATTCATAAGTCAATCGCAATGTGAATTGAATCGACATTCTCCCTCGTACATGTGTAGGAATATAAAAACAGGTCTGCTAATAAAGAAGCATAATTCGTGCCCATGGGAATTCCAACAGACTGTTGAAAATCCTGATCACTAAAAAATACGAGTACAGTATCGATGTGGAAGTCGAGCATCTATTTAAAGTTGATATGAATTGTTCAGAATGCAACGTTACTTGTGGCATATAATGTCATGGTGGTATTAGCCAATACATAAAATTTTTGAAAACGACTAATTCACAAATATGTAGATTTTAATTTTACTAAAAAGTTCTTTAGCATTTACACCACTCGGGGCACTTCTGGCATATGTTGTGGCACAATATGTTTAAAGTTTATCCTTCACAGCTGTTAATATTTTCAAGAGAAGCAACGGTAGGGACTTGGTAGAAAACTTATTGGATCCAGCAAAGTTTCTATGTTTGCAAAGGTTTTGTGAAGATAAGGAATCCAATATAAATACGGCAACTCATATCTATTCGAACCATTGATATTGATAAGGATCACTGGTTATATGTGTGTAATTTACCACTAATAATAAATATAACAAAAGACATAAATTTGACCCAGAAACATGTTTACTGCGGTTTATGAACGGCATGAACTTTTATCAATACGGAATGCTTGAAATCTTTGTAACAACACCAACAGGCATTTCATGGACACAATGTTGCCAGTTATGCAGTTATACCATCGTCTCAGCTATACAACACACAGACGTGATTAAAGTCTTTCTACCAAAGTCTACTCTGCTTTGTTTTTTGCCCAAGAAATAAAAGCAATTCAAATTGTGTTGTTTATGAGCATTTATTAAAAGCCAATAATAAAAACATTGAACAGTTGTAATAGGAAATTGTGTTGTTTATGAGCATTTATTAAAATGCCAAAAATAAAATCACTGAACAGTGTAATAGGAAAATAACAATACTACAAACTGGTCCTATGTAAAAAATAACTCAAAAAGCACATACAAAGTTCTACCAGTATACATGGCCTAACTACAACTCATATAATGGAAAAATATACTTAACCATAAAATGGCAAAAAAGATGGGGCAGTTATTAATTTTTTAAACAGAAAAAGATCTATGATCCTTATCAAATTTTGAGTACCGGTAGTACATGTTTGAAACTGAAGTTTGAATTTGGTTAATTTCATCTTTTCAAAGAGCAGTTGCTAGTTGGCGTATAAGGACGGTTATCAAATACTGATTCGTTTAAAATGAACCTAAAAAACGAAGACAGTGAACATTGCTACAAGCTTTGTCAGCTGAAACCAAGACATATTCCTCACGTAATCTAATTCTTATACCATTTCTGGTTCTGATACGTGAATAACGTGATTTTAATATTCTTGTTAAAATACTATTTATGCCCCTGGAATCTTCGATTCGGGGGCATACAGATTTTTGTCTGTCCGTTTGTCTGTCTGTTTGTCCGCAGGAAAAACTTTAATATTGGCCATAACTTTTGATTGGCAAGTAATATGACTTTCATGTGTATTCCTTATGATAAGCCCTTCCTATTGGTACTAAAATTTTGACCTCCTGACCTTGACCTTGAAGTTTGACCTACTTTTCAAAAACTTTAACATTGGCCATAACTTTTAATAAATGGTAAGTGATAGGACTTTCATGTTACGCATGTGTATTTCTTATGACAAGCCCTTTCTACTGGTACCAAAATATTTGACCTCCTGACAAGTAATATGACTTTTGTATTATACATACAAAATTTGTCTGAAACAACATATCGTACATGCCCCGGAAGGGGTTAAAGATATTACAGCAGCACAGACGGATAGACAGACAGAAAAACAGAGAGAGCAAGAGAAAGAAAAAACGAACTTTAATCGGAAAAGCTCATTTTTTGTCTTCAGAACAGGTTTAAAAAGCAATTGCCTAGTATAATTAGTTTAAGCAGGAATATTTTATGGCATTCATAATTCTATGCACAAATACATGTACCTAACCTGCACTTCAAGGGGGAAAAAATCCTGCCATTGGAACGAAGAATCCAATAGATGTGGAGTAAGTGTCTTGGGATGCAGGTATTGATATCAACAGCAGCCTTGTACTCTGTCTGGGGGAACACATAGTTATGCCTACAGTGAGGCTGGACCACTGTCACGATGGTACATCCGCTTACCCTCTTGTTTGGACCTAAAACATGAGAAAGCGCAAACATCGCAATGTCATCAAACCTTAAAATTCTTATTTTTTATTATGAAGAAATAATTTACTTCTGAATGATATCAATACGATTTATACATGTATCAATAAACTAAATCGAAAATATATTTTAAAAAGAAATTTGCGGTACAGTATAATATATCAGAATCTTGAACATCTCAGTTTATATCAAAATTTGAATAAAATCTCTATTACATGTACAAAGTAAATCGGTCCGTCGTCCAAATAAAGATGCAGATGTGAATTTATTTAAAGTGTATTGCAGCAAACTCACACATTTTTGGAGATCATGATGGGTCTAGAACTCTATAGGTCAATTTGAATCGCAAACTCATTCAAGTTCAATATGGATTTTTTAAAAAAATAATGATAATTAATCATAAATGAGATTTAAAAAATCACAGTCCTGAGTTTTCTGATGTGCATCTCGAGTACAGGGACGACTGAAAATTGAGAGAGAGATGGAGTTAGAGAAGAGAGAGAGAGAGAGGATGAGGAGAGAGAGAGAGAGAGAGAGAGACTTATGTAGAACCGCCATGCATATATGCAGTTTATAGTCCTAATGAAGAGTTTTCCGTAATATTCCGGCCCTAGCCCTATCAACACTACAAGTGACGTCTGGGTGGCCCCTGACCAACTGAACTGCTAAATAACGCGAATATAGATCTAGATGGACAGTATAAAGGTATTGCCACTCCCTTTCATGTGGATTGACCTGATGCAACTTGCAACTTGTACATAATATTATTGATCGGATTAAAAAAAAAAATGCAAACCAATATACCTTAATCTACAGGCCCACTAGGCCTAATGACTTTCAGCTCGAGAAAGCCTCTATATACTGCTCTACAGCATGGGCGTAGGAGCCGGGGCCGGGGGGCATGGGGGGGGGGGGCCAAATGACCTTCCCCCCCCACTTCCAAAGGTGGGGGGGGGGGACCAAAAGTTATGTTTTATTTTTGCCCCCCCACCCCCCCACTTTTTCTGAGTACTTTTTTTTTTCTGCAAAAATACACACACAATTTAGAAGTGTGCCCCCCCCCCCTATTCAGTAATAAATTAGAGGTTTGCCCCCCTGCCCCCCCCCCTCCCACTTTTAGTGTTCAAAAGCCTTTTTCTTCCCTTTTTTATTGCCTGTCACATAATTTTGTTTTCCCCCCCCCCACCCCACTTTCAGGTAGATAGAATAGATGGGTTTGCCCCCCCCCCCCCCCCACACACACACACACCTTTTAGTTAGTCTCAAATGCCTTTTTCTGTCTTTTTTTCTTTTTTTTTTACCCTTTTCACATTAATTCCCCCCCCCCCCACTTTTGCTGTGATTTTTTTAAGTTTGCCCCCCCCCCCCCTCCCCTTGTTTTCAAAATCAGCTCCTGACGCCTTCTGTACAGTGATCTGGCCATAACTGCCATAAGTGAGTCATCATTATTTTCATTTTTTCACTTTATATTTTATTTTGAAAAGTACCATTTTGCAAAGAGACTTATTGCAGCATTTCATTATAGCTCATTTTTTTTAATGAATTTAATATCAAAAAATGCAGAAATGATTGTATATGTTTCTTCACATGACATTGTGAAGAAACTTCAGATTTTTTGTTCAAAATTTTTAAAATTATTTTTCTGCGTTGTTTGCGATGAAATCAGGGCCAAATGCAGAATTGAAATTTTACGGAAATAGACTTGTTTAAGAAAATAATAGATAGTAATGTTGCCGTGGTGATTCCATTAAACGATTTTTTCAGCATCATTGACATGCACAAAATCGTTTTAGATCATAGGAAAAGAAAATTCATACAATTTTGAATAAATGTGAAAAAATTTATGAAAAATTGTACCAAATTTAATATATTTCAATTCATATAGATTTTTACAAAAATTGTTGATTTTCGATCTGGAAATATATAGTGGAAAAAAATGACATTCGGATGAGCCAGAGAGTCATTAGCCTATGTGGGCCTGCTGGATTTCTTTTTTATCCTGATCAACTTAAATGTCACTAATATATGGGGATAAGTTGCAAGTTGAGTGGAGTGACAATTACCTTTAGGACTTGTCCATTTGAGATCATTTAGCAATTCAGTTGTCATGGGCCATCCAGACATCACTCCTGATGAGGGACTAGGGGATATTACGGAAAACTCTTCATTAGCACTATATAAACTGCATAATAATATTCTATATGCATGGCGTTATCTCTCTCTCTCTCCCTCTCCTCCTTTCCTCTCTCTCTCTCTCTCTCTTCTTCTCTCATCCTTCCTCTCTCTGCTCTCTCTCTCTCTGCTCTCTCTCTCCTCTCTCTTCTGAGTTCTCTTCATTATTTAGCTCACAGGACTCACAAGGCAAAACAAGTTTCGGGAAACGAAACGGAAAGAAACTACTGTACTTAATTGGAGTCCGAAAGAACATGGTGAGAGAACATTTAAATCCATGACGAGAAGAGTAACAGCAAAACTGGGAAGAGTCTCGCCGTATTTCATGTTTTTAATTTTTTGATCCATAGGATACGAAAACTATTCAAGTAAATCTATTGATTGCAAAACGGAAAATTTGCATCCATATTTACCAAAATAAAAGAAAACGTTGCCATGATCATAGAAATGGACGTCATAATGATGAAAGCCAAACTGCACCCACTGAGTTGCATTAGCAGGAATTTTTTCTCCGAAAAAATGAATATATATATTAGGCCCTCAGTATATAAGGTTAAGACACAATAGACCAATCCACACTTTGCGACAAGTTACGTCCTTTGCGGGTAGCCCAAAGGTCAATCGAGTAAAATCTTTACCTTCCAAATGTAAGATATTTACAACTGTGTATTAGTGCAGAATATTAAGATTGTCACACAATTTTTCTGGGTTGCCCCACCTTTGGAGGCAATATTTGTAGTTTACCTTCAATTGATATTAAAAATGTCAAATTTGAAAGATACAGATTTTAAAAAAGTCTAACAAAGGCCACTGTAGGGAATCGTTACTTTTTCTCACAAGATTGGCGGCCAAGGGACGTAACCTTTCGCAAAGTGTGGATTGGTCTATCTGTATTTTAAACTCCGAGTTTATTTAACGTTAGTAGACAACCCCAATTGTTTCGTGTGGACTACCAGAAAGATCTGCTTACCAATTTGTTTTTTGTCTGTAAAAATATAATACTGGTAGACATTGTTTAATGAACAATTACTATCATTCAACGACTATATTTTATTACTGACGTGCAATTTATTGTTATGGCCGGGGACCATGAAATCTCTTAATCTGATCGTTCGATACAAATAGTCGACATTCTTTGCAAAGTTATTCCAAAGTGTTTTTTTGATGAAATTGTGGGTCGTTTTATGAGGGATTGTACTATCTAACGTGGTTCTATTTCTATAATGTTTAATAATGGGACACTCTAGCCAACCCACGGAATTGGTATTTAATGATGCATAGTGATGTGCGTGAGTGGTGGTAAACTGTAATGATTAAATACTCAAAAATGTATGAGCATACTTCGATGTATATACTATTGTAAGATGGAGAAGCCCGTACAATACTATGAGTATTTAATTTGAACTCTGTGTGCCCAATCTTTGAGGCATTTGTAATGTCAATAAAAATATGTTGCAATCTAAAAAATGAAAATAGGC
>CAJDSM010012967.1:0-20743 GCA_903981925.1 Ostrea lurida | reverse complement strand
GGTGAAAAAAGATCACAAGCAGAACGTGTATGCACAAAACAAGTTCATGTCAGAAAAAATTGACGAAAGCAGCTGATGACTTCCAAGAGAATTCGGACCCCCCCCAGGAAAAACACAAAAAATTAAACAACAAAAAGACACTCCTTACTGAACACAGGACTATCCACAGCCTATATAAGCTGCAGAAATTAGTGATGGGCGTAACTCTGTGGTATCAATAATCCGTAGACTTTTTCAGCTTTAGTTTCCAAAAGACAATGCGAATACGTGCACAAAAGCCTTTAAAGTACAATGGTGGTAGTATATCTAGCGATCGTTGCAGCTCTATTGGGAATAGTTTGTGTACTCACAGGATTGATTTAATGTCTTCACGAGATTTACTATGAAATGATGAAGTTTAAACTATGCCACTTTCGTAAGTTCCAAAATCAGAATACAATAACAAGAGTTTGGCCCAAAGCACAACACAATGAGGAGATAAGCAATACCCTGTTGCCGTCACAGCTCCATGTGAACGCGCTTTCGTGATCAGGGTAAATAGAACTACTCATTTCATGGTATCCTCTGAGCACATATTTGCATTTTAATAAGATATCATCGAACTAGTTGCAAGTGTATTGCAAAGATGGCTGATATACTAGACGCGCCAAGAAATACATACTTGAGAACGACCGCTGAGAAAATGAAAAGGCAAGATAACGACAGTGACCCAGTGTCGTAACGTCCCAAGAATGAATACAGACCCGAATAGCTTGGCAATTGAGGACAATAGATACACAAGAGATTGTGATCCAAAGTGACTTGGGGACTTAATTAGCTATCCCTGGCAAACTGGTCACACCTTAACCTGGAAACACTTTTGCTTAATTGATATGTGAAACGAAGTATCTGAAAACAATCATCTGCATTGGCAAACTGGAACGTTACATAACGACCTAAGAATGGTTGTGAAATGCTGCCTTTAAACGTGGTAGATGACTGTTGAAAGCCCACAACAACACGCTTGCAGTATCGTGCGAAGTTCGAAAAGTGATCAATATGTATCATGCGCTATATAAAGGTCAGCAACATTTGGCATGACGACATTCCAACCATTTACTTCAAAGTCCATCGTAAATCTAGCCATTCATATTGTCTTTCTTGAATATGAAAATAAAGGATAAATCAAATCTTAACCTATTGCATTGTAAACAAAAATGGATGCACTTTCATAAACATCTACCAACAAATTAGTTCTTTCCTCGATAACCCTGCTCATAATTTTGACAGAAGACTTCAAATCTGACAAGGGCTCTATCTGCCCCTAAATATTCCCAAACAACTGCAAACGACGTTTGAACAATGTAAGGCAAAGACAACGGAACCAGCGAGCTCATACCCCGTAAGTTTCTACATAGAATACAAAAACAGAGTTGGGGCAATCAACCGGACCCCTGGACTCACCACAGAGGTGGGATCAGGTCCCAGGGGCGCAAGCTCCCCTGCTGACCACGGTCACACCGGCGCGTGAGCTCATAGTCCTGTGATCAGGTAAACGGAACATCCGCAGTCCAAATCCGTGCTGTGAAAAACGGCTTAAACATGGCTATGAAACACATCAGACAGCATTTGACTCAGTGATAGGTCCTATTGGTATACTAAATTGTTATAAGACGCATAGAAATTTAACGAAAAACTGCTGGGCCTTTAAACGTGACTGTTGAAACTCTGCATACAACAATTGTCGGTAAGTAGCCTTGCCTAGATTTAAAAATACGATCATACGGCAGAACAACTCTTGCGGTACCGAATAATTGAGAGACATACACGCCATTAGTGCAGGTGTATGAGCGGATATTGCTGAAATAAATAGTGTGAGTTAGACGTGGAGAAGCTGAAATCGTCCCTTTCGTCATAAAGTTAAGTAGCTATTTGTCGTTAATGTTAATGTTCAACTATTGATATCGCAAGTACGCAAGTCAGTATGGAAGCTTGGCTGGTGCTCCTTTTTATTCTAAGTTGCGCTGGGATGATTTGAAATCGACATTATGATGGAAATCATTATTATTGATAGATAAAACATCGTCAATATATATGAAATGGTCTGAATTAATAGGCCACCGGCTAGAGATTTCTTCTTTTATGTATAAGCTTTTGTGAATGAATTTCTGACTCTCATTAGAAATATAAAAATCGGTCCGCTAATGAGGACGCACTAATTAGTGTCCATGGATTCCACAGACTGTTGTGAACGACCTGATGCCAATAACTAAACAAAGATCTTGCCAACTGAGGAGACTCCAGCATGTGCTATAAGTATCAGCTTCAGAGTACTTGGTGTGAGAGATCGGGAGTGGGAAGTTCTTAACAAAATAATTTTCTTAAATGGCTGATCATAGATAAGAATACTTTCTCTTCATTTTTGTTACAAGAAGCGAACTGGTCTCATAATGTTGCCAAAAGGCTTGTCTTTAAATTTATCGGTGGGATGGTCGTGGTAAATGTGCGAAAAGTCATATTTGTTTTGATGTTGTTGAATATGGTGAAAAGGTTTCTGGGATTCAAATTCACAAGCAAGGTTTCTTTGGAGTTTTTTAGATATCCGACAATTTGATTTACTTCCAGCTTCTGCGCATATGTAGTTTACAATCTTTCTGCAGTTGCTTCCTAGACAGCTGTCAATATTTTGTGAGTGAGTAAAGACAGGGGAGTGTGGACACATTTACTAGATCCGCAATAATAACTCTTTGTTGTAAGGGGGTAAAAGGAGTTTTGGATCCAGTATAGGTACGTAGTTCATATTCTTACGTCCCATTGACTGGAATATTATAATGTGTTTAAAATCTGAAGCATTGATGGGTTGTTTTTCTTTTTTCGAGAATTAATTGAATCCTATTGTCATCTTTAGACAATTACATCCAAATGTATTACGGATGTCATTAACTCAAAATTAGATTGGATAGATCATTCTCTGGTTTTTGTTTTTGTTGTATTTTTTGGATTAATGTCCAGCAATTTTCTGGTTATGTGATCACATTAAATGCTTGAACAGGTTCGTCTCGTTCGATTTATTTTTTAGTTTGTTCTGACTCTTTTCTCGTTACTATCTTCTCTTCAGACATATCGCTTGTCTATTTTCTCAACGGAATTTATTTGGTACTATGAATCTTGTGTACATTGTGATTGATGAAGGGCTAATGGAACTTTAGTTAGGATGTACTACTCAGTGTTTATTGATCAATTTTTCAAACATCATTCTAGGATATGCATTGGTGCACATTGTTGCACTGTAACCATCGGTCATACAAAGTTCTCAATAGTCTGGCTTAAAATCTGTAATTCGCTAATTTCATCATCACATAAAGATTGCGTAGACATACATGAAAAGGTGAAGAAAATGAACAGTGCCCAATAATTCTCGGGAATAGAAAATGACATAAGAATGGACAAATAGGGATCTTTGGATATACCAGCTGTCCAGGAGGCTTAAACATGCACTATGGACAGGTCACACTAACGTTGAACAAACACATATCCCTGATTCCAACAGTTGAGTAGGAGAAGCTATCATGAATGTTCCTTTTGTTTATCTTTATAAGCATTTTGATTATAATATTTTTGCAAACCATGAATACTAAGTGCTGCTCAGTACATGTATTTGACTTATTTTTTATTGAAACACTAGTAACACATATCCCCCATTTTTATGACAAAGTGAAATGTACTGTTATATGTACATGAATTGTAGACATATATCATAGAATTGAATAATCTTTGTTAATTTTCAAGGCTTCATTGATTCTGTTATTGAATCCCTTTCCAAGATGTGGTGTAATATGTGCATATCTTTATCAATGACAGATATCTTAGGTAAGTGAAAAATCAACCGTGTTCGGATATAGTTATTTTGAGAACACCTGATTCATTGTATTGACTTTATGTAAGATTAGATGAAATCATCTTTATGGTGAGAAAAGACGGGCTAAGATGTTTCCTATCAGGGGAGATCTTTTCATTTCTTTGTTATGGTATGGATGATATTAATTATGATAGTTGCATCTAGAAAGGTTGGCTCTTCATTAATCAATAACACATTAATTATCACATTTGTCATTTATGTATATGTTTTAATTGCATATTTTTATCATCATCATCTCTATAGAAAGCGTAGCACTGATGCATGAATTTTACACTGTCAATGAATAGAATGCATGATTATTTAATCATCTATTTTAAGTGTACTTTATTCTTCCTTGTGTTTGTCAGAATATGTCTCCGAGTTAAAGGGTCTATGCAATGCAATGCTATTTTTCGGTAGAATAAACATCTACTCAAATAATGAAAATTTGACATTAACAGAGATATTACCGAAAAACTCCAAATCCACACAAGTATGTTTGAAATGGTCGGGTTTAAGCGCCAAATCGCTGTGACGTCAAAACATGTTTTGAGCCATATCGAAAGTAGAAAACAGTACGAATGAGCAGTTGAATTCCGCTTCGTTTGAATTGTTTGTTTGTATTTTTAAGGTATTTGAATTTTAAGATATTAAAATTTAGTGATTGTTGAAAGGTTTCAGTCGTAGTATTCGTAATCGGCATTGTAAATGGATACTTTGATATTGATTTGATTTTTTTTTCGAGTGTGAGAAAATGTGCACATTACTGAGTATATTCCATAACATTCACCAGAACCATGGATAATTTGCCAGCATTGTCAATATACAAATAAGGCAGTGGCTGAAGTCTGGTTATAATTTGCTTTACTTACATATCTTAAACATTATTATCATTTCATGTATTTGCGTATTTTTCTCCGACTGAAACCATATACGTCCTCTGAGAGATCGATGAACGGATGAATTTCTTATATAGACTATAGTTTATTTTATTTATTGTAGGACAGACTGAATTCAGGGTTGCAAATAACCATTCGGCCACACGCATATGCAGTACTTCTATTTGTGGCAACCCAAATTGTGAAATCTTCTCGCCCACTTGGCGAGTAAAACTTACCTTTTAAAAATCCGTTCGTGGTTTGATTACTAAAAATAAACCACAATTTCTGTAGCCTTCTTTGTCAAATATTTACGAATATTTTTAATTCTAAGGTAATTGACCATAGCCGTTCGACATCTCTTTGATATATTCATTTGTGGTACATTATCCAGTTGCTTCATGCTGCCAAATATGGTAAATTCTGTCTTTGATGTGTTCATTTTCAATTTGTTTGCATGTAAAGGCAAAGATAACGAACAGGATCAATCTCACAAGTCCTAAATATAATACAAAGACAAGAGTTGGGCAATCACGGACCCCTGGACGCACCAGAGGTGAGATCAGTTGCCTAGGAGGAGTAAGCATCCCCTGCCGACCGGTCACACCCGCCGTGAGCCCACATCCCGATCAGGCAAACGGAACAGTCCGTAGTCAAATCAGTGTGTGAAAAACGGCTTAACAATGGCTATGAAACAATCAGACAGCATTTGACTCAATGATAGGTCATATTGGTAAACTAAATTGTTATAACGACCATAGAATTTACGAAATGCTGCCTTTAAACGTGACTGTTGAAAACCCCTGCAACAACAACTTGTCTGTAAGTAGCTTGCCTCGATTCAAAAACTGATTATACGCAGAACAAGCTCTTGCGTATCGAATAAGCTGAGAGACGTACACACCATATGCAGGTGATGATGGAATTTTGCTACACAAATTATGGGAAGCTGAAATCGTCCCGTTTGTCATAAAGTTGAGTTAGTTTGCCGTTAATGTCAATGTTCAACAAATTATCCAAGTACGAGGCAGACATGGAAGACTCTGTGGTGTCCTTTTTTCTAGTTCGTTGGGATACATTGAATCGACATTGAATGGAAATCATTGTTATTGATAGATAAAACATCGTCAATAATCGAAATTTGAATTAAAGGCCACCGCTAGAGATTTCTTCTTTTCATGTAGAAGCCACCCGAACGACCCCGCCCCACAAGAACACAAAACCGGCCAGCAACAGAGGAGCACAACCAGCGTCCACCGGAACTCCAACAGACTGCCGGAAGAACCCGACCGCCGAAAACCACAAAGACACCGCCAATGAGGAACACCAGCACTGCTTTAATATCAACTTCAGAGTACTTGTGTGTAGAATTGTAGTGCAGTCTAACAAAATACTTTTTGAACGGCTAATCAACAGATAAGAATATTCCGTTTTCCATTTTTGTTAAAGAAGCAACCGTCTGTAATGTTACAAAGCCTTGCCTTTAACCCATCGTGCGGGATGGTAGTGTAAAGTGTTGAAATTCACACGCCCCGATGCCGCTGACATGCGAAAGACTCCAGGACCCAAATTCACCAAAAGTTTCTTTAGAGTTTTTAAGAATCCACACCCGATCTACACCACCCCGACATATGCAGCCTCACAACACTTCCGAAGTTGCTCCTTGACAGCTCAATATCTTCGTGAGGAGTAAAGACAGGGACTTGTGTGAACATTTACTAGATCCAGCAATACATCTGTTTTGTAAGGGATTTTATGAAGTTTTGGAATCCAGCATAGGTACGGTAGTTCATATTCTTCCGTCCCATGACTGGGATATTAAATGTGTTTAAAACTGAAGCATGATTTTGAAAAATTTCGTCTTTTGAAAGGGCAGTAGGAGTGTACCCGGTAAGTACGATTACCAAATGTGAGATTAATACCAAGTTCGTTTAAAATGCAGTGTGTAAGTAGAGCCTTACAGACAAAAACAATATTTACAAGCTTTGTCAGCTGGAACCAGAACATATTCCTCATGTAACCTATCTAATTCATTGATCACTTCCGGTTTACGAAACACAGAAGGATAAATGGTACGGACTTTGGTACGTATATGTCTAATACGGGATTTCAATAATCTTCTTATACTTTTAATCATTCTGATAAGGTATCAAGTTCTTCTTTTTCATATTTGACCCATCGTCTGGCATAATCTTCGACAGAATTCTTCTGTCGCCAATTAAATGACCGAGTTCTCTGAATTTTAAATAAGTGATCTTAGATCCTCGTTTTCAACTATATTTACATCACCTCTAATGACATGTCCAGCATTCGTCCAATCGTTAATGATTCCAATGTTTTCAAGTTTTCGCATGGCTTCATTTTCGTTTTGAATGGAAGTTGGACTATACCATTTATTTGCTATGCTATCGTTAATTTTCCCTTTCTATTTAGAATGTACACTATCACTTCATGGTGTGTATATCTCCCAGCTGATTCGATACGCAAACGCATGTTATGCGTTTGAGGACTTTTTATAGCGATGCCAATTACTCAAAAAGTTAGTGTTGCAGGGTTATAACGAATCTTTTTTAAAGTCATCCTTTCAAATTCTACCGTCCCTATAATGACCTTTTTTGCGATTAAAAATTACGCTAAGTCATATGTTGACTGTTTTGTTTCATACCCTTTCTTAGACTGTCATTTTATACTAGATTTGACGACGGTATCCCGTTTACTTTATTTCGACTAAAGGCTCGTGGTGGGTGTGACCGGTCAGCAGAGGATGCTTACTCCTCCATGGCACCTTATCCTACCTTCACTTTTGTCGAGGTCCGTGTTGCCCTACACTCGATTTTTATATGTTTTGGATTATGATTACGTTTGACACATGCTAACTTCGCCTTTTTGTATGAATCATCTGCGAATCCGTAAACCGAGATTGACGGTGGAATGACGTTGAACAATATCTCTGCATATGTATGGTACAACCACGGACCTAAGCAACTCCCTTGTGGAACACTACACTATAACTGACACGGTGATGATGTAGAGTTAACGCATAACTGAACAGCTACGCGGCCGTAGGTATGATTCAACCCATCAAAGCCGAATTGGCGATACCGATATTACTTCTGAACACATCAAGAAGTATCTAGTGATCTACCGTGTCAAATGCGGTTCTAAGATCGATCGCTATCGGAGCTATATGTTCCTGATTTCCCATTGCTTCTAACAAGTCATCTATGCAATATTTGGTCATCCATCTTCGTTTCAAATTGTTATACGTAGTTTATTATTGATTTTTAGTAGTAAGCACATAATGATATCTGCTCTTTGAAAAGATGACGATGGCGAAGAGTGATTAAATTTATAACTTTGAAAACAAATCCAAAGTTCAAATTTCGGCCTTCAGGACACCATGGAGATGAGATAAGGTGTCAACGAGGAGTAAGCATCTTCTGTCGACCGGTCAAATCCACTGCAAGCTCATTGTCTTCATCGGGTAAACAAAGCAATCTGCACTCATCATAAGTGTATAAAGAGTGATTTAACATTTATTGCAATGAAACATTTCAACCATAATTTTAATCAAGGACTGATATTGACAAACACTAACGTATTGGTAATTCAGACGTGGGATTAAGTGTTTAAGAGTAGTAACAATCCTATGTCGAATGATATGAAACACATTAGACAGCATTTGCCTCATAGGGAGTATGTTATGACCAATTAGATAGTTATAAGGATAACAGGAATTGCGAAATGCTGATTTTAACGTGATTGTTCAAAACTCGAATACACAACCTTATCTGTCAGTAGCTTGCCTTGGCTAAAACTGATTGAATGCAGAACAAACTCTAGTTCATCGAATCAATGGAGAGATATGGACACCATTTGCCTGTAAAAATGTAACACTGCTGCAAAAATAGAGTATCTGACAGCATCTCATAATACTGTATAACAAGTATAATGCTTAAAACAGAACCTCTACTTGGGGTAATGATTTTTATCATTTTGTTAAAGACTTCTGCTCTACGTCTCTTTACATTTAAGTTTAGTTCCCGATGTTTTGGGTATAAAGAAAAACCTTTTTGAATATTGGATAACGGTTCATTGTTTGGCTGTTTTACCCTGCTTCCTGATGTCCCGAATGCCTTCAGTTTTACAATTTGTGCTACCTTTGTCCCAAAGATTTTTCATGTCAAATAAAACCATAGACCCATTGGTCACGTTGCTTACCTGAGTAACCTTGATACTGTTGTTGTTCTGCAATTGTGATTTTGAAACGAATTTCTATCAATTCTTATTTTCATAAACATTTTAATCGAATTTTGTTGTTGAGAAAAATCAATATGCAAAATGTGGCCCCACCCTATCCCCAGGGTTCATGGTTTTACAGATTTTAAACTGAACAACATCATAAACTCGTGTGAATTTAGGTTCTATTGCTTATAAATGCTCACATCTCTTTTTGCCTTTTCATGATTATCTCCCTTTCAGTAGGAAATTGTCCTTCATTTGATCAAACTTGAATTATCTTTACCTAAGAATGTTGCATACCAAGTTTGAAAGAAATTATTGTGGTTCTGGGAAAAAAGTGAAAATGTGAACAGTTTACAGACAGACAAACGGTCAGATGGTGTGTGCAATAGCTCATATGCGGTTTTCAGCTCGGCTATATAAAAATAGGACGGTAGTTATGAAGACAATTCTAGGTAACGTATGGTGGACGACGACGTACACTGATCGATTTCAATAGGTCAACTGAGTATCCAAAGTTGACGTGAATGGAACAGTGAGAGAGATAGAGAGAGGGGGGCATTTTTTTTAAAAGTCAACAAGTCTAAGTTGTTATTATGCACATGATTTAATTAATTAAAAATTACAAACATTTTATGCATATTGCCTGTACACAGCATCAATTAATATATGTGAAAATAAGGTTAATTTGTGGATGATCTCATTGGGAAGGCGTAAACATCAATTTCCTGTAAACACTGACATCACAAGTTTAGAATTGCTGAAGATATACTTTGTGTGTAGTTATTTCCATAATATTATAATTTTCTATATTAACCCAAAGGGACCTGCGTTAGAATAGTTCTTCAGTAGCCCTTGATGGTCGTAAGAGTTGACTAAATGGGCGCGGTCCTTTGGAAGAGACAGCAAAAACCAAGGATCTAATGGACCACGGTATGTAAACCGTAGCACGAATGACAACGCTGTGTAACAACAATTGTCATGCACATATGATCTTTATTTACTTGTATATACATATACTATTAACTTATTGAGCTCTTCAATGTTTATTAATTAGAAGAAATTATTTATACTTATTGATATTCATTCCGCACTTGCACGGTAGCCTGTATGGGGAAAAATAGTTATGTGTGGGAACTGATACTGCAGTACAAATCACTGATTGGTGAGATGAATGCACGGCGTATCCTATTTTCATTTGTAGTCATGCAATCTACAACCGAAGGTTATATAAGTAGTCTCGCTACAATTTTACGGCAGATTTCAGCAGGTTGTTGGTCGGCAAATTTTCTGAATTTTCAAGAAGAAAGCTTTTCAAAGGTGAGATTACTACCAATAAAATAATTATGGTAAAAGCATAGCTAGAAATCTCCTATCACATTGGACAGCCAACGCTTATTTCTTCGATTAGCGACCATCTTGGATTTTGCGGAAACATACCAACAAACATCAAGGTCACTTTGTTTGCGATAATTTTTGAAAACATTTTGACCATACCTAACACCAAGCCAAATATCAAAAACTTCCTACAATGTGAACGATCACCCCGAATTCCCTTCCAGCTAGCACTGGTCATACCCCTTTGATTCTTCACTATATCAGGAAGCTTCAATGTATATTTGAGCTTGTATTGCTCAGTGGTTTTGGAGATTGACTATTGTTTTATGTCCCACTCAAGGATATTTCACTCATACGGAGACTCCACCATTGCTGGTGAAGGTCAGTAAAATTTATGCCTATGCTCAACACCGAGAGAATTTGAGCTAGGAGGTATCTTTATTGTGTCACACCTTCTGTGACATGGAACCTCGGTTTTCTTTTGTCTCATATGCATCCAAAGGATCACCCCATTCAGTCTTCTTTTATGACAAGCAAAGGAAAGCTGGGAAACTATTTTAAACCAGACGCCCATCGGTCTCTTTCTTTCTAATTGTCCAATGTTATATATGTCTATAAATTGAGTGATTGCTCCCAAACGCGGTATTGTGTTTAAATTATAGTAAATGGAACTAATAAGCTTGCAGTATTTTAGTAAGCTAATGACTCCGTGTATTAGATGCTCCCCTTCCTTTTTTCTTTTACATCACAAGTCCAATAATATCCAATTGGTGCTCTAAAACTTAAAATCGGTGTCCCCTATCTATAGATACGTACAACTTGGCAAAATTGGAGAGAAAGAGAGAGAGAGAGAGAGAGAGAGAGAGAGAGAGAGAGAGAGAGAGAGAGAGAGAGAGAGAGAGAGAGAGAGACTGTCTTTGTAACCTATTCTACGCCACTGTTTACATCTGTTCGAGACTGATCTTACAAGATTCGCTGACTTTACCGATAACAATCATCATGGAAAATTGATGTTTTGTGTCATTCATATGCAAACATATACAGGTGACGTATAACAAAACATTTACTGAACGTGGTTGTGGGCAACGTGGGATTTTGGATCCGGAAACTATAATTTTGCCTGAGGCCATATGTTTAAAGTGCATCAAACGACTTGAAGCATATTTTCTATCGAGACAATAGAGTGACATATTAATTTCAGGGTGCCACCCCCCATAAATTCACCAAAGTACTTATATAGAAACTTAGCCAAATTATATCATAATGTAAAATTGGTGTACTTTTCATGTTACCACTGTTGCTTATTGGACTAACATCAGCTTTGCCAGCTTCTTGACGTTTTTCATAAACGACTCCATGGGGAAGGGAGGTTGAGATGAACATCTGGCCCGGGCGCCTGGCACAGCGTCTCCGTGCTCCTCCATACATATATTGTCCTAAATAATCTGGTTACCTTTCTATCTGAGGTTTTGAAAAGATATATCAGAAAATAGCCTGTATTGTTCTGTTGATTTGGAGCAGGAAGGTGCCTACAAAATATTCTCTGACTTTCCTCTTCATGAAACTTGAAGAAACTTATCCCACAACCTTTTTTATAGTAAGTATTACAGTTATATGGTGTATAGTACACTTTAACGGGAATTCCACACAATAAATCTGTATTAAAGACAGCTGCCTAAAACTTCACAACTTGTTTTTATGCTTTCTTGCGTCGCCACGATTGACACGTATGACGTCACATACCAATGACACGAACATATCCACTGAGAAGTATGCATGTCTTGTTTTATGCAGTTCCGACGTAAAACAACCACCAAAACCCATTTTTTATTGAAACAATAATACTTTCACGATTTAAAGCACTACATTTTTTAACATATTTACAAGCAATAAAAATCACGGTAAATATCCTTTAAGAGTTCTGAGGATTAAGAAATATACCAGCAACTCCTATCCCTGGGTAGCTTACAATTTAGATATCCATGATGTTCACAAAGTAAGAACCACCTGGAATCACTGTTCACAGAGTAAGAATCACTGGAGATATTTGTACACTGCCACTGTGTTGGTGTCGCACTGTCCCACATAATAATTGTTCTCATCATCTACACACACACTACGTATATTGTGTAGCTTGTTTTTGGCTGTGAATAGTAAAGACAAGAACTGTCCGTCCTGATCAAGGAGATGAACTGTGGTATGATCACACACACCAAAATGTGACCGAGGACATCGGTACAGATTCCAAAAGGAATAAACCTTGAATCCTGCCCTCCGTAGGAGAACCTGTATTGTCCTGATTTATTCACCACCACTACTGCCTTTTCATTAATATCTGAAACACAGATATCCCCGTTAACGTTATCTGTGATGTAGTAGAGATTTACATACAATTTCCGCCCTTTGGCATCCCTCTGTATGTTCTGTAGTTCTTTTCCTGCCTTGTTCCTCGTGGTGACTTTAGCCTCACCACCCTTCACCATCCCCACCAGTATGTCCTCGTTAATGTGGGAGGAATGTACGCTGATTGGTTTCCAATCTCTTGTTTTAAAGAAAGGTGCAATTTTATTATCAAGAGTAACCTTATTTATTACTTTATTGTTTCAATCTGTAAGGATGAGATCCCCGTCCTGTGTAACTGTGTGGTAGCCGTATCCACCACTGGTTTGTATCTTCTGTAGCTGGTTCCCTCGTATATCTGTTTGAATAAGGTTGCCTCCATTATCACTGACCCAGAGTCTGCCTGATTTATCTAATGCGATATAGTATGCCCCTCTAACACCTGGTACATTGAATTTTCTGACCTCAGTAACCAAGGAAGATAAAGTCATTGTTTCTTTCACATCAGATTTCTTATCCTTGTCTTGTTTCCTCTGTTTACTTGTAGATTCCATCGATGTTGAAGGAGAAACAATTTCAATAGGTTTTATTTTTCTCACTTTTGTTGTTTTTTTTTTTTTCGTTTCTATTTTCCCGAGTAATTTGGTAACATCGTTTTTGCTATATTGACCAGCAGTAAAGACGGGTGTGACCAGTTTTGTTGTCTCTGGTTTGGATCGGGTTTCCTGGAACTTCTCAGAAAGTTTTGGAATTATAATTGTAAGCTGTGTGGAGGATAAGTGACTATGAAAACTTTTGACAAGGTCATGAAGATATGAAATGTAATCATCAAATGATTACGTTTGACACAATGTTAACTTCGCCTTTTTGTATGTTGTATCTTGACTGTGTAATTCTTCTAACAATGAGTGTTCTACCTTGTCTACTTGTTGCATATTTTCTGACACCACTGTGTCCACCATGCTTTTGAGGGACTCCCCATCAGCCTTCATGGCTGTTCTTAAACTGTCAATAATCCTCTTTATTTCTGTGGCATCGCCTTTTACTTCTTACAGTAATTATTTTGTTGTTGTAAGGAAATATTCTTGGATTTTGGAGATCTCCCCGCGGCAAAGTGCCATATTTTCAGCATAGATCGTCTCCAAATCAATTTCATGCCCCCGATGATCTGCTTGTGTTGCACACTTGGAACAAAGTGGAATTTGGCATTCCTCACAAAGCATGTCTATATCTTTGGTGGGATGGATCTTGCATTTATCCACAGGAAGTTAGTTGTCGTTTTCGTTGTTGGTAAGGGACCACCTCATGGTTTCTGTAATTCTGGATCTTCAGATGTTTGGGTCTGCAATGTTGACCACAACTGCTTATAGGCAAGGATTGCAGGTAAATTGGACAATTCCTCTCGCAGTCTTTTGATGTTCACACTCTAAAAAAGTGCTGGGGTGTACCCAGATTTAGTGTGCTCAGTTGGGGAATGTTGCATCTGGAAAAAATGAGTTTGGATGCTTTGTAGAGGGGAATATTTTACATTTTCCACAATTTTGGATATGTTTTCAAATGTTAATGATAATCGCTCTTCATGAATAAAATATGTGTATATATACATGTATAAATTCTTAATTAACAATGGATATATTTACAAATTGTCATCTTAGTTTACTACTGAATAAAAATTGGAATTGTTTCAGTTGTGTTATTTTCACAAAGTGATTTTTTTATTTTGCTTACAAAAGAAATAGAGATATATGTCAAAGATTCAGGGCAACCCCAGATTGTCTGTCCTAGGACAAACGCGGATCCTCATTTTTCCTAGGACAAATGAGGATCCCAGTTTGTGCTGGCATATATTCAGTTCAAATGAGGATCCTTGTTTTACCTAGGACAAACGCGGATTCTCATTCTTTCTATGAGCTAGGACAAACCAAGGATTAGGACAAAACAAGGATTGTAATCATGGCATTAAATGTTAATCTTGTACGGAACCAATTTAAGCATTTAAACAAAGTATTTCTCTTCAGTGATGCTCATAACGAAATGTTGGAAATCCGAAATATATATAATGAAAGATTGATGAGCTGAACAATGTAGTTCAAAATGGAGCTTACTTAGGTGACCTAAGAAGCTGGAATAAATTGCGAGACAAAATTTCATCCAACAAATTATACATGCAAAAACTGTAAACGTGTAATTCAAATCCGGACAAAATGGATATTTTTGTATTCGTAATATTGAGTGTACTGCAAATGTCTGACTTTTACAAAATTAACTTGTACATTTTGTGTGCTTATTATATTTAAAGGGCATGGAACGTTTGAGCTAAAAATGCAGATTTTAGATTCTCATATTTTAATGTTTTTAACCAATGGTTTTTCACTTTGTTATTTCTAATGGTTCACGGGAAAAAATGTGTGACGTTCATTTGTTTGAGTTTTTCCAAGTGTAGGAATACAGGGCAAATTCTTTCCAATGAAAAAGAAAGGGCTCGAAACCTGTTTTTTTTATTTTGCATTTAAAAGATTGGCTTCACTGAAAACAAATTTTACCATGTTTAAAAAAAATGAAGATGTGAAGGAAACCCACTAAGAAACTATTTTTAATTATGTTCAGCAATGAAACTTGTAATTTGGGAGGAAAAAAAATATGCTTTAAAACGGCACGTATTACTGGCCATATTTTCCAATTATAGGTCTAAGCAAAAAATTGGACACTCGAGACCTTGTTTACATAAGTGAAGAATTTGTAAAGTGCTTGTATACAAAAAGGGCGAAGTTAACACTTGTGTTTCAACTTTACCGGTAATTCATAATCCAAAAAACAAACTATACAAATCGGCGATAGGGGCAACACGGACCCCTCCGACAAAAGGCGAGGTAGAGATCAGGTGCCATGGGAGGAGTAAGGCATCCTGTCTGCTGCCGGGTCCACCCCACCCCGCCGTGAGCCTTAGTCGAAAAAGTAATACGGGATTTACCCGTAGTCATAATGTTAAGGGCACAGATAACCGCAACAAGTGAATCAATCTCTCGCAGTCCTAGAATATAATTACAAAAAACAAGAGATTGGGGGCAATCACGGAACCCTTGGAACACCAGGAGGTGGGATTTTCAGGTGCCTAGGAGGAGTAAGTTATTTCCCCTGTTGGGGAACCGGCGTCACACCCGCCCGTATGAAGGGCCCATAAGTCTTGATCTAGGGTAAACGAACAGTCCGTAGTCAAATCAGTGTTGTGAGAAAAAAAAGGGGCTTAACAATGGGCTATGAACACCCATCAAGGACAGCTTTTTGACCCCAATGGATCAGGTCCCATATTGGTAACTAATTTAATAACGGGGACCATAAATTTCGGAAAATGTGGCCTTAAACGTGACATGTTTTGAAACCTTGGTGGAACAAACAACTTTGTCTGTAAGAAAAGGCTTGCCTCGATTCAAAAAAAAACTGATTATACGGCCAGAACAAGCTCTTCCGTATCGAATAGTTGAGAGGGACATTTAACACCACCGTAGTGCAAGGTTAATGATGGAATATCTGTACACAAAATATGGGGGAAAGTTGACGACTTAGGGAGAAGCGAAAAAATGTCTCACCGTTTGTCAAAAATTGAGTTAGTTAGTTGCCCGTTAATATCAATGTCAATAAATTTCCAAAGTACGAAGAGCAGGGACATGGGACAGACTCTGTGCGTGCCTTTTATTTCAGTTCGTGGGGATATATTGAAACAAACATAATGAAATGACAAAATCAGTTGCTATTGGATGAGATAATATCGGCCATTATATCGAAAGTTGACATTAAAGGCCACCGCTAAGAGATTTTATTTCTTTTCTGTAAGGGAAAGCTTTGGAATAGAATCTGGCCTCATTAAAAAATATTTATAAACAAAATAGGTCAAGCTAATAGGAGGAGACACCAATTAGTGCCCCATTGGAATTCCAACCGACGTGTTGGAAGGTGACCTGATGCCGAAAAACTACAAAGATAATGTCAATGAGGAACTCCCCAGCATTTGCTTTTTTTAATATTTCAACTTCAGAGATACTTTGTGTGTAGATCGGAGTGAGTATTACCAAAAATAAAATTTTTTTGGAATGGTAATCCACTAGATAAGAATATTTCTTCTCTTTCCATTTTGTTAAAAAGAAGCAAACTAGTTATATAAGTGTTACAAAAAAGCCTTGGGCCTTTTTAATTTATCGGGCGGGAGATGGTAGTGTTAAAAGTGTTGAAAGTCAATTATGGTTGTGTTGTTGATATGGAAAGTTCTGGGATTTTCAAATTCACTAGAAAGTTCTTTAGAGTTTTTAAGAAAAATTCCAACATTTGATTCTTACACCACTTCGCAATATTGTAGTTTCACAAATACTTCTTGAAAGTTGCTCCTTTGAACAGCAGTTCCAATATTTTCGTGAGGAGTATAAAGAACAGGGGGCTTGGTGGAACATTGTTACTAGATTTTCCAAAGCAATAATCTTTGTTTGTAAGGGGTTTATATTTGAAGTTTGGAATCCCAGTTATAGGTACCGGGTAGTTACATTATTCTTTGCGTTCCCATTTGCACTGGGATTATTTTATAAAATTGTTGTTTTAAAACTGAAAAGCTTGATTTTGAAGAATTTGCGTCTTGAAAGGGGCAAGGGAGTGTAAAGTACCGAATTTAACCCAAATCTAGTAGGAAAAATTGGACAGTCTAACAAAGGGTATGAAACAAAATTCAGTCACATAGTGACTAGTAGTGATTAATTTTAGTAATCGACAAAAACAAGGGTTCAAGTATAAGCGAACCGGTACTAGAATTGGCGAAATGGATGGACTTTAAACGGAGATTTCTTATACCCCTGCATCATCAAACTTTTTATGTAGGTAGTTGGACCTCGTTTTAAAAAGTCCGCTACCGCATACAAGGGCATGCCTTGCGCATCGGAATCAACTGGGGAAAAGAATACACACCATTAAGGCAGGTGATAAGTGGTATATATACTACATAGAAAAAGGGAAAGTGACGATTGCAAAGTCAAAGTCATCCACGCTTATCAATTATAATGTACGTTGTCAGTCTGGCCATTGAGGAGTCATGTCAAGTAAAATATATTACATGATCTGTACATGTTAACTCAACAAAATGAGACGTTTCAAATTTTTCTGACCTTAAATAATACCTAGTGCGCATTGTAAACATTTTAAAAATTGGAAAAAATCAAATCTTTAAACAGTTTTAACTCGAAACATGTCGCATGTCCCTTAATTTAATGCATGACACATTTCATGTATAATTATGCTTGACTTCAAGAAAATGAAAGTGAAAAATTTTGTGCTCCTGGTATGTAAAGTAATGAGTTTTAAACTGACAAATTTAAACTCATCGAAGTCTTTCATTATTTCTCATCAATAATTCAGTTTACAAACCTTGTTTGTCCTAATCCTTTGTTTGTCCTAGCCCCTAGGAAGAATGAGAATCCGCGTTTGTCCTAGGAAAAACAAGGATTCTCATTTGTATTTGTACTGAATATCTGCCAGTACTTAAACTAGGATCCTCGTTTCTCCTAGGAAATATGAGGACCCGCGTTTTTCCTAGGAGTGTCTTGGATTGTCCTGAATCCTCGTTTGTCCTATGACATATACAAATAGCCATACATATATACTAATGGCGACCTTCATTTTACGATAGATACAAACTTGCGAAATTAACATCGTGTTAAACGTAATCATGAAAAATACATTTATAGAAATAAAGTCGAGTGTAGGGCAACACAGACCTCCGACTATAGGCGCTCCCCATGTAATTCTGTAAATGATATAGGTGTACCCCTCTAAACTATAAAGTAGCTTATAGAGGTAGAACTATATCATTTCCATAATTACATGGGGAGCGTCTATGGGGGTTACCCGTCAACAAATGTAATTGGAAAATGACATTCTAATAAAGGGTATGAAACAAATCAGTTCCCAGTATTTACTAATGAAAAAATGGCGAAGAACAAAGTTGAACGGTAATCAGTAGTCGCAAAACACAATAACAAAATCGAGTGTAGGGCAACACGGACCTTCGACGTAAAGCGAAGCAGGATCAGGTTGCCATGGCAGGAGTAAGCATCCACTCTTGCTGACCGGTCCACCACCCGTAAGCCTGAGTCTGAAAACACGTAAACGGGGTTACCCGTCGTCATAACTCTAGTATGAAAGATGGACAGTCAACAGTGTATGAATACAAATCCAGTCAACGATACATGATACTTAGTGATAATTGTTAAATCGGCAAACAGGTCATTATTAAGCGGCGACCAGTAGAAGAATAGTTGGCGAGATGATGACTTTAAACGGAGATTCGTTATAACCCTGCAACATCAACTTTTGGTTAGTATTGGCCTGTTTTAAAAAAAAGTCATCAGATCCCCATGGCATGCGCCTTCGCGTATGATCGAATCAATTGAGAGACCTCAACACCAATAAGCAGTGATAGTGGTATCATACTGACAACAAAAAGGAAAGTTGAGCAATTGCAAGGAGGGCGCGAGAGAGCTCACGTTTATCACTATAGATTAGTTGTCAGTCTGCACAATTAGAGTCAATATTAAGTAAAATCCCCAATCATGAAGCACATCCGTGTCAGATTCTGGTGGGATGTCCTTTATTGTCAAGTTCGTCAGGATATATCAAATGGATCAAATTGTGAAAAATTATGAATTGTTAAATATGATAAGACATCGTCTATATCCTATATAGTAATGGTTGAAGAACCGGCAAGTTTTTTGTTTTTCTCTGAGCCGTAACAGTTTTCCTGAACAAATTCTGCATTTCATATGAATAAAAAATAAATCTTGCCAATAAACGGGGGCACAATATGCTACCTATCAATAGGAATAACCAAAGATTGTTGGATAGACATGTCTCCAAAGACTACAAAATATTATCTATAAGAGCCCAAGCTATGCCTTTAATATCTTCTTCAGAGACTTGTGTGGGCAATCAGAGTGGTTTCTGACAAATATGTATCTTGTTTCCCAATGACCAGAACTGTATTTCGGGCTGCCGGTTTTTGTTCAAAGCAATTAGCAATTTATCTGGAAAAGCCTAGATGTTTAATTTATCGTGAGGAATTGTTTGTGATAAAGTGGGAGAAAATCACAGTGTTTTGATGCAGTTCAATGTTTAGAAAAAATCTCGTGACTTGAATGTTTCTATACAGCCTTTGAGTTTTTGATGGAAATCCACATCCCTGAGATATGACACCGACTTCTGGAAATTGTAGTTGGAACATGTATCTCTGAAGTGACTCTTTACAGGCCGTTAGTAGTTTTGTTTAGCGTAGTAAGGAAGAGGCTTGGTAGAGCAACTTAACTGGAACCAGCGATGTATAACTTTGTTTAGTAAGGATTCTTATAGGCATTTGGATATCCGAGTAAAGGTAGGTATTCAAATTGATCTGGATTCTTCGAATAAGTTAGTTTTAGTGGTTAATTTTTAATCGCACACAGGGTAATCATAGCGACCTTAGAATTTGCGAAATGATGACTTAAAAGTGATAAATGAATATTTATGGTTTTCCATAATTGAATTCCATAAAAGAATTTTGTTTTTACTTTCACTTGATCCGCCTATATCAATGAAAGAAACGAAACTATCTAGAAAGGGACTAAGAAAAGATAGCAACGTCGATAGGTTGTACCAACATCAAATGTGTACATCAAACAAAATGATTTATAGGGACCAAAAAAAGATGGCAATGTTGTTTTGTCCATCAATTAAGAAATGGGTGAACATCTCAAACGTGTCAGAACCCGAATATTATGGCTGAATGGAATTGAAATTTGTATAATGTGTTGAAATGTACAAATTAAGAAATATACTTCATCTTCTCGTATATTCAAAGAACAGTACATATATTTATATGATGTATCTGGTTGATACCTACATTGTGTCTGCTGAGCCTATAGTGTGACTAGATATCCCTCCATTATCGGAAAACTGTGACTTGCAGTTTTCATGAGATTTAAATGATAATTTACGAGATATGTTATATATTACCTTGTCTAATGAATAGAGGTTTGAATGCCCAATACAATACACACAG
>CAJDSM010012964.1:0-23130 GCA_903981925.1 Ostrea lurida | reverse complement strand
TGTCTCTGGCAGTTGGTTCTGTGACCGTAAAACACATTGCAGTATCACCCCCTAAATTTGAAAACACATGGGGAGTTTTTTTCTTTCTCTCGGGGGGAATACTGTTCTTAAATTGAAGACACCACCCCATCACGTTATAATTAAGCATATACCAAAAATATATTAACGATCGTTCGTGGTATTACACTGTAATTTTCAACATTTACGCGATGGGTGTAAATACAAAATTTACAACACGAAAAACTTTTTTTTCGTATCTACACCCATCTGAGAGAAAAAAATAATTAAAAATGACAGCATGACAATGAAATAAAATTTAGAAAGTACATATAAAATTTGAGAACAACACATAAAATGTGACCACATGCTTACACAACAGTCGAAAGACATCATCTAATCTCTAGCGTCGGAGGTAGAAAATGTGGGAAGGACTACGTCACTACACGTATTCGCCAGTATATATATACGTCCTAATCTCTGTGCGTATATTTTCATGATCAAAATATAGACAAATATGAAAATAAATGCAACATGACAGACAGAACTCCATGAAAAACGTACAGTGTGTAAAGGATATCATTTATAATGATCGCCTGCCATTTTCTTGTCACTTTAGTTTGAAATTTTTTTCTAAATAACAAAAAACGAAACGACGAGTCTAAACACAGCGCCTGCTTTCCTCCATTGCGTAGTGTTGCACACTTTCATTCTTTTCCCGCTTTCATGCCATCACACTCTGTCTCCTCTATAGCATTGTTCTTGTCAACTTGTCCTGAGAAAAATAGTTTTGCCTGAGAAAGTTAAAGCATATTCTCGTGCTACAATACTACCACCACACATTCAAGTTTGTGTCCCGGGTTTCACTGCGCACAAATTCGATATTTTCTCCGCCCAGCATATCGTGGTATGTCGTTTCACGTGCGAGTCGTGACGTCACTAATAAGCGCATGGCGGCTGTTCCACGGGCGTGAGCTGGCCAAACCGTACACTGCTGATGGACCGGAAGGAGAAAATGGCAGGGTCCGATAAACATTTTGACGTCACAGCATTATTTCCACTGACAGTCTACAACAAACAAACAACACCATAAGTATTGACATTTTCAAAACCATACAATTTATATCGATTATGATAAAATACAAATCATTAAAATGTAACAAAATAATTGGCAGCGGTTAGTTGTTTTTTTGTTTGTTTGTTTGTTTTTGTTTAGCATGTAATTCATGTCCTAGCTTTCGGTATACAAGGGTTAATACATGTATATGAATTTACTGAGATTGAATAGATTATTTTTTTTTTTCTCTCATCCCAAATCATATTAATTCCTTTTCAATATAATTTTTAAAAATCAACAACTTAAAAATGATTTTTTGAATTGAAATTTTCAGGCGACGTAATTTGAAAATATTAATCATTTCAAACTTGATGAATAATGCATGAAAGGGTATTATTGACAGGAAATGACTTGTAAATGTCATTTGGACTAAAAAACCCTGAATAAAATCAGAAAACCAACAACTCCCTAGTTACTATTCCGTCATACTCTCTAATGGAATCGACTTATGTCGATAGGTACTATTTTAAACCGATTAGTTATGTAAAATCTTTCTCAGGAGAGCTGCAAAATGGACAACCGATTACAACAGTTTGAAGCTTCACATTGGTTTTAATACCGCATGACGACATCCGACTGATGAAGTTATCGAAAAATTAATCTCCTTGGGAATCATATATATTTAAATGTCTGCCACATTACAAGAAAAAAAAAAGGAAATCTATTCCAAGATGCCATGTATTTGAGAACTCATATAGCTGGGTAGCCTTACCAATTGACATTCGAACTTCGACGAGGGATTCTTAAGTTCATTTTTAATGAATGGTATACGTAGCGGAATTTTAAAATAACAACAGAAAGGAGAAAGGACACGGTGAACACCTTGCACACAAACACAAAAACTGATTGCGACCTAATCTAATGAAACGTTCCAAAGAGCCAGAAAGAGCGCTTTGCTTTCTTCGCCTCAACACCGGGAGAACAGTAATGAGCCTACTACTGCCAAGATAATCAATGTATTTTACAACAAAAGAAAAGTCGTGAGAAAGTTGTCGCAAGCTGGCCCCTTGCACTGGAATATTTACACGAAAAGTCAGCAGCTTCATCCTGTGCTGATTGGCGCACGGCCCTTTTTCAATTCCACTAGATCAATCTTTCCACGACCTACTCTCTTTAACTTTCAGCGTGCACGGTGTAAAATTGCGACTTGCCCTGAGGGAGAGATCTTTTGAGTTAGTTTGCCTCCATTTGCATGTTTTGGAATCATTTTGGCTTATCCCGACTGTAGTTAATATCGCATCAATTATACCAGTCTGTCCTGCAGGTAACTAGGTTGTTCAGAATCACGAACCAAATTCTCATTAAATTATTTTGAGACGAGAAAATTTCGATTGAAGCATAAATGAACAATAAACTCTATCAAAAGTATGTTATCAATGCATTTCGCATGCTTCCAGAGTGTTTTCTCTGAAATTACGTGTCAGGCAAACCGCGGTCATTAAAGTGGAGTTGTACATTATCATTAATGGAGGCCAAATACTGGTGTTGATTTGACCCTAATACACTGACATATTTCATGTCGATTACTGATAGCACCATCTGTCGGGCGGGTATTACATAAAATGTAAATATACATTCAACCCTCGCTGATGTTTGGCAAACACCTGTACTTTCGTACAATGACAACGTTGAAATATTGCAAAGAATGTATTAACACCTATAATTAAAGTACAATGCAGTACAAGAAGAATTGGGGGGTCTTTTAATTTTATTCGCGTGTCCCTTTACAACGCTCTTAGTTACAGAGTCTGTCATTTGTCTTCTCGAGGAGGGAAAATTCCCCCATTGATTCGTGGACAATAGTGATTAGTATTTGACGATATTGTAACACTTGTGCCAGGCACGGCCGCCATTCCATCTCTTTATTTGACCGATAAATGCCCAGAAGAAACGCGAGTGATAAAGTCATGTTGGGAGGGAGGAGAAGAAGGGGAGGGAGATAGATTGGTCGACCCGTAGAGTGAAGAAGTCGAGGGTACAGTAAACGGAAAGTGAAGGGACGGGGGGGAAGCCAATCAGAGAAACGATAAAGGAGCAAAAAATTTTCATAATTCATAGTTTGTCTATCCCTGGGACAGTTAAAGTAATGTTCAATGTTGCCTATCTCACTCTAACCGCGGCCGAACATCCGGGACTTTCCATTTTAACATCCGGTCAACAGACGGGTTGTTCGTGACTGCGCCCGGTTAAACCGTTATCACAGAACACAACGGGGTATTCTTCATGCCTTCCTCAGTTCAAGGTCACCATGGCTGTCACAATTAATATCCATTATTGTTTGCAATTTGCGTTGTGCACGTAAAATCAAATGGAGAGAGAGGAGCGAAATGACTTCCAGTACTATTTGATATTGAATCCGTTTCGCATGCGAGATGCTTGTTTTGTAAATGCAATCCCGCGTTTATTTACATGACATTGTACTTGCTCTTTGACAAATCTTTCCATTCCCTGACTCCCCACGTTAAACGCATTACCCATTGACTTCAGCTGTATAAGTACATTTCTTGTCGTGATTCCGACATATTCTTCTTTACTTGCGTGAACCATCCCCGCGTTCGTACCCTATCATAGTTTAATTAAGCTTATTTGGTAGATAACGACAGTCGTCATTCGGAAGGCCTCGAGATAGCGTTCCCGTTGCCTGTCCAATTACAGACCATTTATGGAGAATGACCAACTCGACGTGCGCCACAGTATGGCGCTCCTAAGTTAATCTGGGAAGCCGGATAAAACCTCGTGGTCATTGTATCAACTCCGTCTGCAACACTCCGTGCGGACCCCGGAAACTAAGTGGACATTGTAATAGTCGAATAAAAATCACGCCAGCGTGTTGTCGGATTTCACATGGGGTTTCTCATGTAAAGGATGAGGACACAATTTTAATGATGGTCAAGACATTTGTAGCTTAGTAATAAAAACGTACATGTGTATCGTTTCTGGTTCCTTGGGTATACTGTGTCATTTTACAAAGAATTTGAATAACTGATAAAAGCTGTAAATGTTTACTTATTATGGTGATTGTTTTTAGTCTATACAACAGCAAAACGACATAAAAATTAGTCTATTTACGAATTCCGATTCTGGGAGCAGTGTGACCTTCGACAGCTTCTCAAAAGAATATTTCAACCCAACTGCACAGTTGAGCTGTCAATTTGAAAAGTGGTTGGCTCACAAATATATCAATAATCTGTCTGAATACACTCATTAAACTGTTCTAAAGCTAATGGAATTGAAGAGAGCACCTCGCGGATCGGACAGAAGCACGCGCCCGCGGAGCAGACGGCAACACGCGCCCGCGCGGTAACGAAATGAGTATCTCGTAAAACGAGAAACCAAAGTAGGCCATCGACATAAATTCAACAATTTAAAATGTTGACAGGAAGAGTGTTATCTATAGCTTCAAAGAACGTCAAATGATTCCAATATACCTTGCATTTGTAAAATCCAGTACTCAAATGATAAGTATTTGGGCAATTCGCCAGAAGGTTTAAATGCCACTAGATATATGCAAGTAATCATAAAAATGAAGGGAAAAGATACTCGATAACTCCGGGATATACAGATATGCTTGTTTTAGAACAATATATGCGAAAACTGGCATATTTCCTACAGTACATTATTCACACATGCTTCCAAAAACCACTGTAGTATTTGAACAGCAGGAGTCAATCTGAAGCTAAATGAAAAGAAATGAGCCCACTTGGTAGAATACATATTTTCATAATCAAAACACTCAGATGGAAATTACCCGACCATATTTCTAGTACAAATAATGATGGAGAATAAAACTAAGCAATTCACATCCTAGGGGGAAAGGTCTCTTCAATTCGCACATTGTGGGTTACACCCAATATCCGTGGCTCGCTTTTTAGGATTTCAAATGCCAATACAGTTGAACTTCGATATCGTTGAACTTCGATATCTCGAACACTGATATCTCGAATACCATGGTTATATCGAACTGATTTGGAAGTCCCAACCACCTATTTTCTTAGTATTTTTACCCTCGATATCTCGAATCCACGGATATCTCGAACTTTTTTCATGGTCCCATCGAGTTCGATATAACGAGGTTCTACTGTGTATATACATTCAATGTATTCAGTTCAACGAACGTGTTTTTAAAGAGTTGCAGTTAATAGAGAGTGAATGATAATCTGATATTTACATGTACAATCTATACCCTTCTATGACAAAGTAATGCTTACTACATAATTTAAAATAAAGTCAATTGTTATGAAGGAATCTGCCTATTTCAACATCTTCCAGCATTTAATATCCAAAAACTATTTAACGAGTGAAATTATCCACTTTAGAATACATAATATGATATATATTGACTAAATAAATTTGTCACATTGAATAAGGAAGCGTGTGCTGTTAAATTTCCTGTTCAAATTTTGCAGATTCTTTCATTTTTAGGAGCAATTTGATATCTAACCAGTTTCAATAAGAAGCATGTGTGAATCTTTCTATATACATGTTATCATTGATAAAAGTAAGACATTCTTCACTTGCAAAATTTTAATACAAATCAAAGTTCTTATTTATACTTTTCTAATCTGTTTGATATTTGTGAGACGGCATTTTCTTTTATCGAAGAACGAAAAATTACTCACGACCAGGGACGATGTATTTTCAGTAACAGTAAAAAAAAAAATTAAAAGTTTTACAACTGAGGAATACCAAGATGTTTTAAGATTGTGGTGTAACTGTTTACAACATAGATAGTCATCTTTCAGATGTAGTTTGCCGTTGTTCACAATGCATAGAACTGTACAAAGTCTTCACGAATGTACACTTTTCTAGAAAATCTTAATTTTTTTTAAAACATTGATAAAACACTACAAATTTCTAGTATAAAAGACATAACTTTCAACGATTACCAATCAATTATTACTTGATATATATTGCAAGACATGCAATATCACTAATTGGAGACGGCTATCTTAATTTTTGTGAACTTGTTCCTAATTCATTTAATGTTGATATTAAATATGTTCAATTTCGAATTTCATGATGTGCAGTTTACCGATATCTTAACTTGCTTGATATATATTTATAGGTTTTATTTATCTATTTTACATTGTGTTTAGACAGTTGTACGCCGCGCTCATTATACAAGGCACAGCGCTCTGCACTAATCGAACCATGTGCAACATTATAAATCCAAACCCAAGCGATTTAATGCCCTGGGTATAAATATGCCCTGTGGGTATATAAATTAAGTTTTAATATTGTCAAATCTCTAGCCATGCTAGAATTTATTTTCTAATATTGAAACTTATCAAATCATCACACTTGTATCAATTCTACAACATTTGAAAAAGATCTTAAAACATTTTTTTATGTTCAGAGAGAAGCTTGGGGTAATAAACCCGAAAGCCATCACGGGGGCTCACCAGCGGAGGTTGAAATACTTGCGATACATCAAACCGNTAAACTCCACCGGGAAGAAATTGGGGTAATAAACCCGAAAGTCATCACGGGGGCTCACCAGCAGAGGTTGAAATACTTGCGATACATCAAACCGCTTTCTTTTAGAAAAAATAAGCAAAGCGTTGTTGATTATATTAATTAATTGCACGCGGTAAGATTGTCAAAAATCGGGGGGTTTATGTACGTTTCCTCCCGGCTCGCTTATAATAATCTGAACGTCTGCCAACGAAAAGCGTGGGAAACTGGTCTTGAACATCTACAAAACATCGCATTGGCACATTTCTGTTGCATGTTTTGGCACCGTGGCTCTGATGCTATCAGCGTACTGTTAATAAGTTCTTTTCTCTCCTTACCGTGGACGATAAAGGAGAGCTCGGAAACAAAAAAATTATGGACAGTCCCTCTACGATACATCGTCAAAATTTCCCTATGTACTTCAAGGTCACCACATACTTGGGTGCCATGTACGTTTGCTATATCATGAAGATCATGGTTTGCACATAATGTTCTTTAACTGCTAAGATCTCGGAAACCAAAAATTATGGACAGTCCTATTAGATACATTGTCAAAATCTTCCTATTTAATCGTTCAAGGTCACCACATACTTGGGTGCCATGTACGTATGTTTATCATGAAGATCATTGTTTGCACGTGATGTACTTTTACTACTCAGATCTCGGTGGCTCTGCTATTATCAAAGACCATTCGCCGAGTATTTGATAAAAAAAAAAACCCTTTTAAAAATGATGAGTTATCGAATAGAACACTAGGGTGTAGAAACACTAGGCACAGGAAAAATGTACTTCAATCCGTACAAGGGAGTATAACGGAATGGAACATGATCGTTACTTGGGGACCAATATCCGTCTTGTATCAAATTGCCATTACAAATGAGTTAATATCAAATTAATTCAACATTACGCGGAAACAAAAACAAGAAAACCCATCATATCTAAGTGTAAATGCTATGGTATTCGCTTTGTACAGTTCTACAAAATTAAACTTTATATTAACATGTCTCTCCCATTCAACGCTGAAAGAAATTATTTAATTTTCTCTCACGTGATCACCTAGCGCCGATTCTCATTGGTTAAAACACCTTTTAAGAATTGAGGTGATTTTTCGATCACGTACCTGTACAACACGTAAAGTCTAATGGACATTGTTTTATTGTTAAAATATAAAATTAAATGATAAGAAATAAATCTTATATTTTTTCGGGTGATATATGCAGGTTATCACCGATATTTTAGACGGTAAAACTTTTCATCAATTCTGATGCGCTTCGTGCATTGATGAGTTTTACCGTCTAAAATTCGGTGATACCTGCATCACCCGAAAAAATATCAGATTCATTTCTTATATTACCAACGTAACGTAAAATGACGGCCACTTGAATTTCTGGTAAATGTTTGTAGACTGGCATGGAACGTGTCCAGCACCACTGCCTATATCGTCTGCCTTCAAGTATCTCCACATGCTGTTTATCTCTAGGGCATACATTCAAGGTCTCGGCACCAGTTTAATTTGAAGAAGAACACGCTAATTGTCCAAAAACAGACCAGGTTTCCTACAACACGTGGCACCTCGGTATAGCGTCGCGGATTCTCGTAGACCCCTTGTACTCGTCAGCTATCTACAACAACTGCACGATGCTGATTGAAGGGGGAGATATGGAGAGATTTATCGGATTAAATTTATTAGGTAAAAGGTAAAATTCTGGGCAAATCATCTCGATATCTTCTCCAACACGTGTTCGGATGTTGCTCTCTGTGATTAATCTCGAGTGCCTACAACTTTATGTTTCCCTGGTGTATACAGACCCCAGACGTGATAGGTCTTCGTTTTCTTCCCTGAATACGGATCTCTTTAATACCACTCATTCAACAACTTTATGACCAAGAGAAANGAGGTCTTCGTTTTCTTCCCTGAATAAGGATCTCTTTAATAGACTCATTCAACAACTTTATGACCAAGAGAAATTTCTGCTTGCACATGTTAATATTTTCGGCCTGGACTTTTACTTCCATCCGAGGCCGGTTCCGTGATTACAATAATGCTTTGCCTAATGGAGTGTATCCCTTACCTTGATTTTAACGACCTTCGCTTTGCCAACACTGTGTACGCACTGTTTTTTCACCGCATTTTTCTGAAAAGAACAAAAACGCCAAAAGTGATTGATTTGTCTCTCTAACTGAGCCAAAACTCAAATTATCACATCATATGATAAATGTTTTAGGAACATATTGCAATGCCACTTGAAATACTCAGTATCGCTCAGAACATAACAAGGAAGGTTTTACAATAAGCAGGTGGGACCTTTGTTTCACCTATGTAAATGAGAAGTTTTCCGATTATCAAAATAACAAAGATAAATCGCGAGTGTGTAAACAAAGAAAGATGAAATCTGACATGTACATAAAATAGGCGTCACCATTAAAGATTGCTTATACGTGTGTAAAATGGGACTTTCATTGCATGTACTGACGGGGGGCTGGATACTTTTCCATCTTTTATATAATTTTGGCATGATAATACAGTGGCTTTCTTAGATTTACCGAGTAGATGTGCAAAATTTCTATCAATTTCAAGAAACTAATGATACCAAGGGCTTAGTATCGCCGAGTCATGCAGCTATTGCAGACAGGCAGCAAGGGGCTTCTATGCAGAGACATATATAACATTCTATGTCATCAAAAGGCCTTCTCTGTGATATAAATTCTTAAATTATTCTTATTGTTTCATCAAAAGTTTGTTGGTATATTTTATGTATCAAAAGGGCTTGCTGTTGGTATAATGGAATTCTTAAATAATTCTATGTCATAAAGAAAAAAGTTTGTTATGGTTGTATTCTATGTCATCAAGAGGCTTGTTGCTTGATACTGTACAACAAATACACACAAGTTTTGACAGCAAACAAAGGACAGATGAAGACTAGCATCACTAGCTATTTCAAGTATATCAATTATAATGCTCTGTGCTGATAGATCTTTGTCAACTCTTTTTTTTTTAAAATTAAGATAAAAACTTCGGTTGGACTCGTACTCACAATCTAGTATATTTGTTGTGCAACAATACTTAGAAGGATTGATACTTTCGTGTTTCGATGTAAATTCCGTGATTATAAGGCTGTATTATTTTCGCTTCCCCTCTGACAATGAATACGTTTGGCTATCTATTAGTCCTAAGACGGATTTCAACCCGCTATCTGCAAAGCCANGGAATACACGTTTGGCTATCTATTAGTCCTAGGACGGATTTCAACCCGCTATCTGCAAAGCCACAGGATTGAACAGAATCTTAAATGAGAAATCTCATCGGGCGCTCGGAATTTATCTTCGATAAAACTTCCATTTATACCACTGAAAACAACTATTTTGGACTAGGCGGAATTCCCTTTATTCAAACCGGGAATATTCCATTTACAGTCAGCACTTTCAATCATCATTAACCAGAGGTCAGACCTCGGAAATCGCCCCAGGAACCCCGGCGGACCAAAAAAAAAATATCTTGCTTGGTTTTATTGGTTTGTAAGCCTGCGCATCCCCCTGCGGATCTCAAATGACTCTTCCTAGCAACTTCTTTCAACATAAAATATATCATTACACATTATTTATGGAAGTAAATCAGTGCAGGTCGCGCCGGGCGTTACCACCTGATTAATCGTGAACCAACCATTTATATATTTTTTACATCCAAGGGCTAAAGAAACGCTATTGAGGTTATTACACATTATTGTGTTGTTTTTTCTTCCTTCTCTCATATTGCTTCACGATAAATAAAGAATAGATACCCGATACACTGTAATCTGCTGTTGTAATCACAAGCGCCTGTCATCCTCCTGTAGATATATAATTATATATTCAGGTTTTTTTTTCTCTCCCCTCCCCCCCCTTTGAATCGGGTGTTCTTCGCAAAATAATTAACAAAAGAACAGAAAAGTCGATATGATTTACCGGTATTTAATGACCGTGAAACTTATACCTCTGCACACATGCATTATAGCCGGTCATTACAACACTACTCAGTGTATAACACGCACTTGGCTACTTGACACAGTCGCCGTGACCGATGGCCCATATACATGTACAAAACAACGACACGATCCTCCAGAACAAAGAAAGCTTGACCCTCCTAACCTTATCGGTTTCTAGTTACATATGTATATTGATATAGGTAAGGATATTAGAAACGAACCAGGGGGCTAAATTACTTTTTGTCTTTGTCTTAGCGTTAATTAAGAAAAATAAACCCCGAGTAAATTATCCAGAAATGAGGATTGATTAATTTTGCTCGTCAATCTTCTTAAACGAATCCTCAAAGGTTTTTATTCTCTCTCGGTGTCAATTAAACCTTGCGGCATATTCTACAGAGAAAAATTGATATACTTAGCAAAATCCCTTTCCTTTGTATGAAAAAAATAGATAAATCTGATCGCCACACGTCATTCCGCATCCGATCTAATGCATTGTTTCAGATTGAAAATGCTGCAACTAGGAAGTCGACGCAGTAGAAAAATTCTAAGTCACACTGATATCCTTTACGTGGTTTTTTGTCCAGAAAGGGTGCATAGCAAGTATTCTTATTAATTTGTCCAACTGTTATAATGTCGCTATTCTGTGGTCATTTGTCCTAGGTCAAGCAAAGGTCAAGCATCTGAGCAAACAAAATGTACCAAATCGACCATGTGAGGACTCAATTCAAACGGACCCTGGGCAAGTATTGCTGAGATCATCAATTTGTGCAAATCATTCTTACAAAAAGCCATTGTGTCAAAATGCAGCTCCGATACACGTGTATGATAAAATCGGCTAATATTGTAGAAATAGGGAGCGTGAACTCGTACGTTCCCCTGGTTATAGCGTCTTGCTATATTCCCCCCTTTCATTTTCTGTATGTAGGAATTAATCACTGGCCTTGTCATTTACAACCCTAGGTTTCCGGGAAATTGTCCAGCATTGGGACACGCCGCACGACAAGGATCACACCTCCTCTCTACAAGCAGCTAACTAATATCTCGCGGGTGACAGGCGAGATCCTACGAGACTCCACGAGGGTCATCCGAGAGTGCATTAGAAAACTACCCGCTGAGTGAACTCGCGATTTCCATCGCCTTCCTTTATTACCGATACAAATTTGCATTGCTTATGAATTGACACCGTTTTAATATCGCGAAATGATTTCTATTTACATAAAAGTCAATCCACTGCATGCACTTCCACCGGTCAATACTGCTTCCGGTTATTCTAAAGGTACCAGGGCCTGGTTTGGTTCTGTCGAAGCACTGCAATCTTGTGTCATTATGAATGGAATTAAAACCATTCATTCTTCGTTTAATGGTTTTACTGACATCATATTATGCGCTGCTGATCGATCAGGTTTGACGATTTATTGCACAGTAAAATCATTACAGTACCAACGACATTGCACAATACGCAGTCTCGCGCCGATTTGATTTGTCATCCCAAGCTCGATTCATCCTCTTTCTCCGTCACAAGAAAAAAAAAAAAAAAGAAGAAATTCTATTGAATTTGATAAGTGGCGGCACAATCAAATAATTGTATTAAAAACATACCCGAGTATTTCTACAGACCGTAATTGCATTAGATAACGGTTCTTCCTTGTTCTGCACGGGCTGTCAATATAAGGATGCTGACAGAGCAAATATATGAAAATTTGAGCCCACAATCTGTATAGGAAAATATTCACCCTATGAATGACAGCCTCAATTTGATTAGCGAAGTATGACTGTGTTGTATAGGATCCAATCTAGATGATGTGCTTGGCTTGTAAATCAGGAAGGCCTCATGTTTTTTTTTACTACTACACTTCACATTTTATGTTGGCCCCAACCCTAACATACAATACAGAACAAACTGACCTTAGATTGAACCTCACAATAATTGTAACCCTGTATTAATGGCGGCCACATTAGTACATTATCCTTAGTACAAGACGTATGTGGTCAGAATTTAAATTATTGAGACCATAAAAAACTACTTTTTTCCTGAATTCAATTTTTACCTTATTTTCACTACTTGCGGCATCTACCAATCAAACTTTGCAAATAAAGAAGGCTTTTATTGGCGGGGAAGAAGGGGGGGGGGGGGTCTTGAATTTAAAGATAACCGAATTTGTTCGCGAGACTCTCTTTATCCCCTCTGGCGGCGGAAGGAATCTGTGCTGAATAACGATAACGAGTATAACTTCAACAACGCACACCAAGTAACTCGTCACCGCGAGGTACATACATGTGACAAAAAGCAGTCTGTCTGTCTGTCTGTCTGTCTGTTTGTCTCTCTCTCTCTCTCTCTCTTCCTGTAGGGATCTAGACTAGAAAAAGTCCGCAGTACCCCTTGCTTGTCGAAATTGGCTACAAACTGGACCAGTTCATAAATACCGACGTTCCGTGTTACAGCATGCTCAAGATCATTCCCTGCACAAAGACTGTTAAAATACTGAGCATAGGACTAATTTGACAGCCCCTCATCGACATTGGTGGAGTGAAATTTTTGCGAGCGGGATGTTACCCCCCCCCCCCACATACACACGCACGCGTGTATGTAATATAATCTGCGTAAACCCCCCCCCCCTCCAAAGCCTCAAAATTCTCATAAAGAACTCATTCAACAGAAACTACATGTATTGATTTACCTACAGCATCGCTACATGTAGAGCGTCCCCCCAAAAACCCCCGGGGCGAGATACTTTTGACTTGGCGCCGGTCCGAAGTATATAAGGTACGTTGGCCGAGGCTCTAACTTAATGCATGATTACGAGTACCTTTGGATAAACTATTTCATGTACACTGTATGTACCATTAAACCTATAAGATTCATAATTCATAATATTTAAACAGTGCAATATAATAATTAATTATAATTTAGACCACAAAACATGCTTCGTTTGGGGGCACGGCCTTAAAGAGCACATGGTACAGTAGTTATTTTATATACGGCTTTACGCCATCACCTGCATACACGAATGCTGTACAGTTATAAAGTTATCGGTATAAACAAAAAAAAAAAACAAAAAAAAAAATCTCGGTCAATTTTGATGCAAATTGTGATCAAGGTTTCTGTTTGAGCAAAATACCCCCATCCTCGTAGTGCAAGTACCCCCGACGTTCTTATCAACAGTCGTCATCTGACTAAAGTGTACTTTTTAAAAAATTGTTTAGGAATAGAAACAAACAAAAAAAAATTGCTTCGGGCCTTTAATAATACAAAATTTTGGTCATTAGAAATATTGAAAATTACTGAAAATTATTTAGCAAAATGAAAAGTTTCGCACACCAGCTCATAGACTATAGAAAAAAAAAAAAACCAAGGCATCCCTAGACAAGATCTAGACATTTGCACTAGATGTAATGCCAATATACTTGATGAAACAGGTTGTTTTTTTTTACCACCATGTACTCATATTAAAGAGGACGGGAGTTTTTTAATACATAAACTGCTGGTGAATAATTGCAGTACAAACTAGTAAAACGAACAGAAAATGATCAAAGTTGATCTGGCTCCTGATAAATGAAAATGGAAATACTCCACCGAATCAATAAAAGTATTTTTAAAACAAGAATATAGCATACAAGGGTTCATGAGAGAGAGAGAGCAGAGAGAAGAGAGAGGAGAGCGGAGAGAGAGAGAGAGAGTGAGGAGCAGAGAGAGCAGGAGAGGAGAGGAGAAGCATAGCAATATGGTCCAAGAACACTAAACCTCAATTTCTTCCACGCAACAATAAATTCACTCTATTTGGTCAAACAAATGCAGTTTTAGTAGAAACTTCAAAAGAATTTGAAAAAAAAGTAAAACCCCTGCTAGGACGCTACAGTTCAGAAGGCAACGTGCTAACTTATTGAGCTACTCAGCTAGGCACTGAATTAACATATTACCCTGATAGATATTTTCATCCATGTTGCAAAGTCAGCCATTTAATTGTGACGATGAAAGATCTACCTTAATCGGCCTTGACAGCCAAGTCAATATGATTTAGTTTACATGCACTTTGTTGAAGATTTTGTGTAAAATTGAACAGACTCGTGTTATTCCCCTCTGAATATTAAATATTCACACCTCGTTGTAGAAAAATGCTCAACTGCACTGCGGCCGGCCGACGTGCACGGAGCCAGTGACATTTGTTTTATTACCTACAGGAACAATTCTTATAGAAAGCCCAATCAATACCTAATTATACCGGCTCCTAGTGTGTTTAACGTAATCAAAGGACAACGCTTAAAAGGGGATGAATCTGTTATCGAAAAATTCCTGTTTTTTTTTTTTTTTTTTTTTTTTTATTTCTGCTGAGGTAAAAATTTCTAGGGCAATTAGTTAAAATTCACCCCTTATTGATCTACAGGTAGCTATAAATAAGATAATGTGACACAAATTTGTAATCAAGCTATCTTTTTTTTTAATAGGAGTTACAGCTTCACTTAAGTACATCACGTGATCTTCTGTCTTTGTGTTCATCCAAAAAAAAAAAAAAAAATAAAAAAAAAAAAAAAAAATAAAATAAAATCGAAAATGAAGAGCTTCCAAAGCAATTAATGATAAAAACAAGATGTGTTTGTTAAAGACAATGTTCCCTGAGAGACCATATAATGTTGGAACGTGACGGACCACCTTGACCTTGAACAATGATGATGACCTTGTAACCAAGGTCAAATGACAATCTACCTTATTGCAATTAAGTACGAACCCATAGTAACTTTTATATCAATAATTACTCTTGTAATTAATTTCTAAATTCAGGTGTTTGTTGTTTTTTTTTGTTTTTGTTTGTTTGGTTTTTTTTTTTGGTTTTTTGAAAGCACATGCATTCGAATCATTAAGTTTTGTTGTTTCAAAACTACCATAGTTACATGTACATATATTAAATGTACCTATAAATGATGAAATATGGTAATTTTTGCAATGTAATACCCAAATGAACGGATCAGGTCGAAATTTTTAGTTCATTTTAACTAATTGAACTCTCGGACATCTCTTCTGGTGACCTTATTTGCATAGTGTATGGCATTGCGCGCGCATTCTCCTCACGTGGTCGGTAAGAAACTAATGGCGTCGGTAAGATGCATTATGCTAGTCCATGTGTAAAACACTACAGGGTCGTTAGACATGCACAGATTCGAGTAGTACCGGGTATACTCATAAAACAGTCACATTGTCAATACTCGGTTCGTTTCGTACTTTCGAAACTATTTTCATTTATATTTAGTGTATGCACATTCAATAGAGTTTTTATATTCATTTTGTTCATGGAATACAAAAGCATGGATATTTTTATGAAAGTCTAACATAAAAATTGGAGCAAAGTACATGTACTTAAAGAACGAGTGATTTCTCTATCATAGCGCTTTGCAATTTCTTTTTCACCATGGACTTTATATCATTGAAAACGGAATTTATTGATGAGTAAAGTATTCATACTCTTAGGAAATTCATGTAAAATGGCACATGTATTATCTGAATAACCTCTGACTCGATAATGTATAGACAAAGATAACGAACAGCGATAACCTAATAGAATTCAAAAACAAGAGTTTGGCAAACACGGACCCCTGGACACACCTGGAGGAGTATGCATCCCCTGTAGACCGGTTACACCCGCCGTGAGCCCATTGTCTTGATCAGGTAAACGGAGTAATCCGTAATTAAATCAGTGATAATTTCATGCATTCCCATATCTTTTTAGTTCAAATTTTAAGGATACAGCGATTTTTTTTATTAAAAGTTGTTGACTTTGAATTATTTTTGGTGCAAATAAGATTAAAACTGAAGAAACCGGTATCATCGACCTTGATGTCTTTACTACTGACAAAGTCAGCAAGTGTGCAAAATTTCAGCTATGTACAATGTATAGTTTTGAGTTAATATGATTTGCAAAATATGTGAATTTCCATGGAATAATTACACCCCCCCCCCAAAAAAAAATATTGGCCCCAATAAATCACAAGTTGATATGGTGATAAACAAGTTGTTTTTACTTTATTCAATGGTGCATATATTATACCTGAAAACGTATCATGCTAATTATGACACGCATTAATAAAAAGAAGTTGATATGAAGATGCAAAAAGGTCAAGTTTAAAGCTATTTGGCCCATTAATCAAACACATAAATTCCAATCTTTCTTCTTCAATTTGTAACTGTCCAGATACTTTTGATATCAAAAAATACTCGACAAAGTTTCTTTCGACTTTTATACCCAGGAGTGATCGCCGACTCCAAGCACATAGAGAATGAATGCCCATGGGACTATCAAAAGAATCGACGCGCGTATAGCAGTCAAAATTTGGGCACACGTAAAATTCGGTAAATACAGGGCATGAAATAACTCGTTTGTAATGTACAAGCCGTTAACTTTTACAACTATCGAAGCATACCGCCTAGTGTACTGTAGCCTGAAGTCATATAGACGAAGAGTCAAGTATAAACAAAATGTATTCAGCAGTTCTGATTAAGACCATCTGAATGAAGGTATAATGTTCGTCTAAACAAGAAACAGATTTCAATCATTTCATTGTTTATGTATAATTCAGCATCAGTCGGCCTCTTCGATCTTTGTTGGGTTCAATATACCTCCGAATGACCAGCCATTGATAGCTGCAATGACCATCAAGCGATTGGCGCGTTGCCAGCTGCTGATTCAGCAGAAACGGCCAAGGAAATTAACCATCGCTGTTCTAATGCTCAATAGCGGTCAATCGCCTGCTACGTAATCCGTAAAATATCTATTAGACCCATAATCAAACCTATCTAGCGCGTTTGTTCAGGTGTTTCCCTCCTAGATTGTTCACGTACACAGTGCAAATCATGACAGAGATTCAATTTCTCCGAAAATTTACAGATTACAACACCGAATTTCTTTGGAAAAAAAAAAGTGAACTTTTAAATCTACAGGCATATATTGCAAAAGATCAGTGGTATTTATTTAGATTACAATGCGATTTACATTACGAAGTAATAAAAATATTTTTTTAACACATGGAGAGTCACCGTACCAGCGATACTAAATTGCCTCCGTTTCTTGGAAATTTCCCACTGATAGTTCTAAACGGCAGACTAGAGGCGATATACGTGTCATATTATCATAAGATATATAAAAAATATGTCGATGAAAAGAAATTTTAAGAGGGGACCCTCTTCAAATTTTATCGTATTTTATATTCTCTGCCTTTCATATATTATCAAAAGGAAAGTGTTTTCTTTCTGTCTCCAGTTAGGAGCAAAAATATTTTTTTTCTGTTTCTTTGGATCTTGCCAAGTTCACTATTATGTGCTTGAGCATATTTTGTTTTTAGAAGGATAAATGGAGCGAAAAGAAAAAAGCCCCCCAGAACATAAAGAATCAAACTGCAATCAAAATTCTTCTACGTGGAAAAACGAACTCGGTCCATTCCTAGTGATGCTCGTCACTCAAAGGCTCACGGTGAACATTTTGATCAATCAGAAATTGCCAACTAATTGTTTGACTAGATCTACTTTATACACACTGCATTGCATGCTAGTCCGATTTTCCTCGACCGACAATTATTCATTTGAAGGTGATCAATACATTTATCGAAAGCCGTTCAATCATTCCGACGCAAATCCAAGTCATTCACAGCCAAAAGAGTACAATATGTCACAACAAGTCTTTTTTTCGATTCATCAAGGTCATCGATTCCTCAAGGTCATACTCGGAAGCAGATTGGCTAGGTTCAGCAGTTATTCGGTTTATTTAAATAGGATCGAATCTATTCGGAACATGGACGCCGTGATCCTTTTTTTTCCAGCACCGTAGTTGGTGGTTACAAGGTGAAGACATAATTAGATTGCAGGAAGCACAACGTTAGAAAGCACTGCGAGATACAATGAGCAGACGACCGTTTAATAGACGTTGATAGTTTTTTCTATAAACGCGAGACATGGTGACAAAGGACAAGAAAAGACGGCACTCTCAGACGGAAACCCCATTCACCATCAAGCCAGGCTTGATGTGGTGAGCTCAATTTGCTGTCAATGGATCCCGAATCCTTCAAATATTAGCATTGTTACTCATCTCTGTAAGCTTCATTGGACAACGCGCAAAAAAGCACTTCCACTTTGCCAGGGGTTTTGTGTTATGAATAATATTTTGAAATAGATATTGCGTGTTTGTTTTTTCACACTATGGGTTTTTGCTTTTCTTCAACTAACATTTACTTCATCTCTTCTTTTATTATCAGTGTTGACGAAGAGGACAAATCGACGAGAACGAACGATCCCCCACTTCTACCAAAGAGGGCCACTTGAATTTGAAGCTTCGTAGAACAATAGAATTTCATTATATACGGACCATACAGGATGTAGTTATTATTTGGTCCGTTTATGAAAAGGTTTCATTTCCTTCAGTCACGACTGCGGACAAAATGTGTTATCTCATCTGGTCGAATGTGCTTAGCAGAGACTTGAGGTACTTCATTTGAAGTTTTATGAATTCGTACGGACAGAGCGGTGACCTTGGACAACAGATCAAATAGACAATGGGTGGTATATGTAGTTACATATTTTACCACCCCCCCCCCCCCCCCCCCCCCCCCCCCCCCCCCCCCCCCCCCCCCCCCCCCCCCCCCCCCCCCCCCCCCCCCCCCCCCCCCCCCCCCCCCCCCCCCCCCCCCCCCCCCCCCCCCCCCCCCCCCCCCCCCCCCCCCCCCCCCCCCCCCCCCCCCCCCCCCCTTTCATATTCGTTTTTCCCATGCAAAATTCTATTGTAAAAGCATAAAAGGACACATGTTCTTCAAGAAAGATGTACATATATAGGAATGTTATTCATGCCGTTTTATAACTGTTGTATCGAAAACCTTTCTAATCACTCACAATTATTTTAGCTTCTTTCTGGACTCTTTATGATCTACATTGAATACAGCTTAAGTTCGTTATGGGTTTACTTAAAAATAGAGCAGATCGTTATTAAATAGTTGATATATTCAGACTAACAGTGTTTTTCCGCACTAACAACTGATGAAACAAACTAAAACAATGAGCCGAATCAACGACATACAAACAGGAAAATTATTACAATCCATTATTGACTACAGACATAGACTTTTTTTTTTTCAAAACAATTTAACCGGGCATGACCTCTTGGTTATGATGGGAATTACATGTTATATTCTTTTGATATAATCTTTAAAAAAAAAAAACGAGCAGCTGCCGAGATCTTAATATTTGCCAGAACTGCTTTCCACGATGTCGCCTATTATTTCCAGAAGCAATTACAACTCATTTACCTAATCTAAAGTGATCGTCGCTTCACTTAGAAAAAGGACAACCATTATAGATGCGAGCGATTATTCCCTCCATACAGCTAACAGGCTTGTGTGATTTACTGTTATCTATTTCTAAAAACGGCAATATAACTGATAGTTGTCTCCAAAGATCTAAAAATCTGACAAAACTTTGGCAAAATTTACAAGTATAACACATGTCACGTGTTGCAGGCCGTCGGTAATCGCGTGTCCTGATCACGTGGATGTCTACCGCGTAAAAACATTTACGAAACGCGCAGTATCCGCTTCTTTGCACCTACCTACTGCTCTTTCATTGTTGGATTATTACGAAATCATGAAATAACATCCGAATTCTCATTCACTACAGAGTGGCATGGGACACGTTTTTGCAGCTAAAATCGTTTAGATTTTGAATTTTGTCATTTTTAATGTTTTACAATTGCTCCACTTATGGTATAAGTGAGCATCATATTAAATTATTTATTTTACACAGTCATCAAAAGTTGTAATCCCATAATTATTAACAATGAGTATCGGCACTCATCGCCAAAAACTTTGCAGACGACCGACATTGTAAGTATGCGCGGCACTGATTACATTATGCAAATAAGCTGGCAGATTTTGACATCATTCCTAAACATCTGAAGATGAAAATACAGTTGCAAGTGTAAATAACGTATCAAAGATTACATTTAGCCTATTAGTTACGGAAAGATATAAAATAATAAAAAAAAACTTGTTAGTTCGAAGCAGCGCAACTGAGATCTAGCTGTCTGGTAGCACTTTTAAGATGTAATATGCACCAAGGGACCGTCATGTTCCACTCAACTCATGGATATGATAATGAAATATTCAAACAAACCTGCATTTTCTCGAAATCAAGACTGGGTCGTCTCATGGCATTTGACTGATATTCACTTCCGCTTTCTGAGACTGAAACTTTACGGTGCCGTTTTCTGGGTGAAATTAACGCTGGGACTGGGCCCTTTGGAAACGAGAGTCTAGAATGAGGGGTAAAGGTTTTGTGCACTTTGTTTTCCTTTGTTAAAACTGTGTCATATGGGTTTTCTGATCTAGAATTAGAATTTTGAGACTCTGGTCCAACAAGTAACTGTATTGTTCCATCACAAATATGTTCATCATTGTGGTCAAAGAAAATGTTACAAGCAGAATCGTCTTTTGGAGGCGAAGAACTAAACATAACTGGTTGAGGTTCCAGCATTAATTCTTTGACCTCTTCGTCAACACTTCCGGTACTGTCACAGCTCACGGAGTGCACTTGAGACCACTTCCGTTTTTCTGAAGCGAGCTCTTTGTGAATCGTGGAGAGTTCCTCTTCCGAGCTGTGTCGCTCGAAGTCGAGGCTTTGTCGTTCGTAGTCGGAAGAACAGCTAATGCTGTCCAAACTGTGTTCGCTGATCTCGTGTGTTGTTGTTCTGGACATGGATGACTTGTTGCACGAGCAGCAAAGATGGTGGGAACAACCGGATATGACGTCGTCTGAAACGAAAGAAAAAAGCCCATGTATTTGTAAATAATTTTCAATGACACCGTATAGTACATGTATGTAGCCTATCATTTATCTCAACTGTAAACTGTTAAATGCAATGATAATAATAAAAGTAGTAACATACAAGTACATATCCGGACACGTGACTGAATTTAACATACAGAAGTGGAGGGACTCCTAGCGGTGCAAAAAGTACGTTTTTTTGACTTCCCTAGATGCCGCGATGAACTGCCAATGTCCAGGTATATGAATAATTGAAAGAAAGGTCCTTCTGTTTATACAATCGCTGGAATTGTGTTTGCCTTCTGCCATCAAATCTCGGCCGTGTCTGGACATGGAGACTTAAAAATCAATGATGAAGAATTACGGCTACATCATAACGGCCAGTCAGAGAGAAATCCTAACCACACATACTATATATTTTAAATGGAAAGTTACTCATATCACCACGCTAGAGTATAATACGTTTGGCTTATAGATATGGCAAATTGACAACGGCGATGTTTTTGTGGCCAATAATATTCTCCTTTGGAAATATAGCTTAATGGCGACCCCGCGTTGGGTTTTTAGAAATGTTCTGGGTGACAAGACGTCGGCCAAGTTCCGGACATTCCGTTACACTTTGTTCTCTGGACATTTCGCACCGTGTGCACTTTGAATGCAATTATCGAAGCCACTCGATTTTTTGGGGGGTTTAATCTACCTTTTGGGAAGTGGGATTGGGGAGGGCTATATAATTGCAGGTAAAACGTATATAGTACAAACAATTATCTCTCAAACTGATAGGTAAGTAATATAGTGGAGTTTTGTCGAAGATTCCAAAGGTGCTTTCGCCCTTCGGCCTCTCAATGGAAATTGAAAAACAATATTTAGCGACGTAAATTTATGTGAAAAGCCGTAGGACAAAAGCGCTGTGAGATTAACTGTGAAATAATCATCGACTGAAATAATACATGTATGTATTAGAGAAATGTGAAATCATCGCTGATAGTGTATATATATTATATTTATATACACAATAAAAGTGACATATTATTGCGTATATGCTTCGACTCATTTTCTGATTTACAACAGGAAATTTTTCCGCTTCAAAACCATCATGTGCTAGGCATGTAGGACAATCGACCCTTTATTGTGTTCGTTCTTTAATTCACTGTACTGCATCCAGCTTTTGCTTGTTCTTTTAAAATACCTCCCTATAATTATATGGGCTATACCGTCAAATTTTCCCGTACGCCGAATCTTTCAAAAATCAAACAACGGCTGTGCGGTTTTGAACGGAATATATGTATACACTTTGTAACATTGATGTTATAATAGTGTGTCGACCGAACGTGCACTTTGAACTTTTATGTAACCGACGTTGTTGCCTGAGGTCCTGATCGCCTATCGTTACAAGGTTGAATTGCGATCCACACTCTCGGAAATTTCACGCATCTGTTAACCCAGAACCCATTCGAAAATATATATCAATGTTCCGACAAAATAATTTAAGTGTGTATGACGTTCATATATGCTTTCATCACTTTAACAAAATGGATAAAAAAAATTGCAATTCCACCGTATTGTAATATATTAGCTAAATTCCAGTAAATCCAATACTTGAAATGCATACCTTACTTCTACTCGGTCTCGTATGCAGACAAATATCGAGCTTCGGTGTGGTGTGTATGTGTGTGTCAATGAGAGACCTAAGATATCTTTGTCTGAAAGTCATGTGTATTGTGACCTTGAACTTTAACTATAGTGACTTTGGTTCAAGGTCACGACACTTACTTGGGTCCTGGGCAACAATTCCGTGAAATATTATT
>CAJDSM010012963.1:16993-27377 GCA_903981925.1 Ostrea lurida | reverse complement strand
TTTTTCTCCAAAATTTTGTTTTTCAATTTTTTATTATCTAAATGTCTTAATATCTATTGTGTATAAAGTTCAAATTTGTGACTCTGCAGTATCAAAATGCAATACCGTATTCGTCCTATTGAGCGCCCCGGGCGCTTAGAAAATTAGAAAAGGGGGCGTTATTAGGTCCGTCTGTTGTGAAACGTGTATTGTGTAAAAACTTATGTAAACCATAAATCTATATTGAAAATACATTTTTAACTGCATCCAATGATGCCAACATCGGTGACTTGAGATACATGTATTATGAAATTGAATGCAGTACCAAGATTGCAAGAAAAATGAAAAGCTCTGCTGTAACGTAAGTTTTACTGAAGGAGGAGGGGGGCCTTATTCTTGGAGGATTGGAAGGTCCGGGGGGGCTCATAGGGGCAGGGGCGTCAATAGGACGACTACGGTAATTTAATTTCCATTATTACGATTGTTTTGATTGGATAAAATTAAATCGAAACGAGAATTTACACATCAATAAATCCGAAAACGTGATGTTATAATACGACGCGCATGAAAACAAATAACGTAACGCACAGAACTTTTAAATTTTTTAAATTGTTCATACAGTGAACATATTGGAATTTTCTGTTTGAAGAAATTTATCGATGTGTAAACTCTGGAGAGTTTACTCACAAACTTGACATAAAAGTGCTTTTTATTCAGTTTGTGAGTAAACTGTCCAGAGTTTACACATCGATAAATTCTTCAAAAAGAATGTTTAATCCTATATTAAATTACGAAATTAGCAATTCATATTTTGTTTGTAAATATAAACACTGGTTACAATGCTACATTTTGGGGGCGGTTCTTGTGCGGAAATCGGGCGATGATTATGCAAATAATAATTTCCTGGACTAACTCGTAAGTATATGAGAAAATTTTCATGCTTACTTTTCTTGTTTGTGTTTTTCCTCCTGCTGACCCGCTACACAATATTGCGCATAACCGCCACCCCAAATGTAGCGTTGTATCCAGTGATAAAAAGACTCGAGTCTTTGTTTACATAACAAAGAGTTACAGCTACAATATCGCTCTAATCCTTGCATTCAAAAGGTCCAAAATTCGAATATAGACTTTAAATGAGTTATATCTTCAATGCTTAACATCATAAGTGAAAAATCGTTTAGTCAAAAATTGTGGGTCAGTCCCTTTAACCTGATAAAATCATAATTATGTTTACAAAGCTATAGGGATGAAAGTCATTTCACTGTAAGTGTTTAATAAATTCATCATAAGCATGTTTGATGTATATTACTGTAGACAGAATGAATAGGTGAATCCATGCTCTGATAGTTATGCATTTTTACAGGCATGAGGGATAGCATTATAGCCAGTGAGGAGAAGGCGACCATAGAAAAAAACCGACTGAAAAGAGGAGTGGAACCGCTGAACCAACACGAATACGCATCAGTGACCAAACAAGTCAAGCCTGCGTCGGACATAGAGGGCGCTTCTAGCAGTGCGGAGGACACAGACCAGGAAGACAAGACAAGCAACCAGGAAGTTAATCAGGACAAACAGGAAGTGAACTGTGTGATAGACCATGTGGAGGAATTAGCCAATGACGAGGAGGAGGAAGTGGCAGAAGTTGTTCGGACGGAGGAAGTGACGACGGTGGATGAAGACAGTCATGAGCCGGTGTATAAGTGTGCGTTCTGTGACCAGTTTCATACCAAATCAGAACTAAAGAAGCACATTCAGAAACACGTGGGGGACCGGCCCTACCACTGTGACCATTGTTCCAAGACATTCAGTGGGCGGGGACCGTTACAGAGCCATCTACGAATTCATAACCGACCAACCACGGTCAAGTGTTCTGTCTGTAACGAGGCTCTCCGAGACAAGACGGCGCTGTCCGCCCACATGAAGATCCACATCACCAACCCCGCCTACAAATGCTGGTTCTGTAGTCAAACGTTCGTCAAGAATGAACATCTACAAAACCACCTCAGGATACACGCAGGTACCTGTAAATCTATCAAACCATTCACCATCAATTTAATTATGTTTAACCTTGTAACATGTATTTAAGGCCAAAAAAAAAAAAGTGTTTTTCCGATTAATATCGAAAAAAATGTAGGTCGGAATTTTTTTTTTTTTTTACTTTTATTTTTATTCACTATAATTCGGTACAAATTTGCCTTGCATCACCAGGAACGAAGCACGAAGACGCCACTTGGATTTGAATATCGAGCCCGAACTTATTAGAGATCGAAAACGAAGTGTACAGAATATTAAGGACTGGAATTGAGTAAAAAATTTAGGGTCGGGAGAAAATTTTAGGGTCGGTCGGGTAATCGGAAACACACCTATTTTTTTTTTTGGCCTAACCATTAACCAGGTTATACTATTACCATTTATTTCTCTATACTAATGTAATTATGTTTAACCATTTAAGTATAGTCGAACGTTGTTATTTCAAACTCATTGGGACCGAGAAAAGACTTCAAGATATCCATGGATTTGAGATATCAAGGGTAAAAATACTTAGGAAATAGGGGGCTGGGACTTTCGAATCACTTTGGTATACGAGATATCAGTCTTCGTCAATTTGCTGCACTCTATCATTTTGCAGCAGTTATCTGATCCTTGCACAGATTGAAGACTATTCTTTCACAAACATTTGATACCAGAAAATAATTCATAAAGTTACTTGTTTACAATATCATTGTAGATGAGTTCATATCTTTTTATCTGGTGTAAATGAGGTTTATGATTATACGAGGGTTGTCCGTAAAGGACAGCCTTAATTTATATAAAGTAGCGTTATAGATATTATCATTAGCATATTTATAACCTTTACTATATGTAATTATAAATTGTAAAATTTTGTCCAATTTTATATGTATAATTACAAGTATGACTTCGTTATTAGACTTGGGATGGTGACCCGGAGCACGGCAAAATTGTAATGAAAGAATGTTATCGTTTCATACAGTTCATTTGTATTTTGTAAAATTACGCGAAGATTGAGATGATTTTACATTATATGTTTCCAAGAGTTTCAATGTCAAACCTGCAGAATTTGAACGTTCAAAGTATCGAAATAGCAGAGAAATCGAGGTTTGGATCTATTCAGACAGTTTCGTCATTGTTAAAAAAAATGACGTTTTCGGAAAAGGTGGAGCAGAGAGCAGCGATAAAAATTTTGTGTAGATATTGAAAAACACCCACAGAGACCCTTGAATTCCGTAAACAGTCGGGAAAACATTGTAATGTGGGCCGTTCATTAGTGTTAAGCAATATAGAAGACTTTTGGACGGAAGGGACAGTTTCCGGATGACATGTGTAATGGAAGACCACTTTCCGAGATTGCAGTGCTGCGAAAAATGAACTTCGTGACGTGCTTGACAGTATCGCGACTAACAGTTCGTAAAATTGCAGGAAATGTGGAATTTCAAAGATTTCAGTACTCGGTACATGAAATTTTATCCCGTGATCTATTAATATATGAATTACGTATGAAACCAAAACAGTTAGCACACATTTTTGATGACTTATTAAAGCGACATAAGAAATGTGTGTGTTGAGTTTAACGGTGACTACGTTGCGAAAAGTTAACTGCCTTTAGCGTTTGACGTACGTTGGATAACGTCAAGGATTTTCATTTTAGTGCTCCGGGTATGAGTTTGTGTTTTTTTTGTATTTGGTAGAATTATACCTAAATGTGCTTTGTTTGTAATGAAAATTTGCATATTAATAAAATAAAACATGAATTTAACGAAAATGTTAGTTTCATATACTTTATCATTGTTTGTCAGTTTTTATCACGATTGTCCACGAACTTTATGGACAACCCTCGTAATTATGTATTTATCAAACAAGTTAGATATGAATATAAAATCTTCTGAGATGATGAATATGATTAGTCTTTATTTTCTATATTTATTAGAAATTTTTGCCTAAAATTGTCACATGTATGTATATATATATACATAATGTATCAATTACATGCACGTATATAGACAATATCATGTAAAATAGCAGTCTTTTGGTTTCGTATTTGAATAGTTTAAACCACTCGTTTCAGGAGAGAAACCATACAAGTGTGAAGAGTGCGGGAAATCGTTCAGCTACTCCTCCAATTACAAGGTGCACGTACGTCTCCACACCGGGGACCGCCCCTACAAGTGTGGCGTGTGTAACGAGACGTTCCGACAACTCCACTCCCTCAAAGCTCACCAGAGCAAACACACGGGGGAAAAGGTGAGTAGCAAACACACGGGGGAAAAGGTGAGTAGCAAACACACGGGGGGGGGGGGAGGTGAGTTCACTCGGCCCAGGTAGGTTTTACTTCTGCCAATAAGGTGAGGGGTTCACTTTCATCAATGTTTACACCTTTATCAGAGGAAGTTTACCTTTATCAAAGGTAGGTTTACACCTTTATCAGAGAAGAGTTTTCACCTTTATCAAAGGTAGGTTTTCACCTTGATCAAAGCGGAGGTTTCACCATCACCAGGGTAGATTTTCATCACAGCCAACAAGGGTAGGTTTTCAGCTTTGCCAACAAGGGTAAGTGTTCAACTTTGCAACAGGGTAAGTGTTCAACTTTGTTCACAAGGGTAGGTTTTCACATCCACAATGGGAGTTTTTGTTTTGGTCCCATATGAACATTCTTGTTACCTTTTTAAAATTTGTCCAATGATAGCAAGCCTTGATATATTGTTAAGCGGCTCAAGCCACTACAAGTGATCCAGTGCTAAAATTCTGTATACGGAAGATGACTCAAATGAATATGGTGGTCCATGTTTTTTTTTTTAACTTGCACTGTCTGTGTGCTGATTTTGAATTTTTCATGCAGTGACTATGTTGTAACTTAGCTTTATATTTTCAGCCATTCAGATGCGGCATTTGTGACAAACAGTTCCTCCACAAGAGAAGCCTGCAGTTCCATCTCCGCATACACTCAGCTGATTGTGAAATTGAGAAAATGCATGCTGAGGATATTCCGGGTCGATGTGATGCTTGTAAAACCCTGTTTACTGCCAAAATGGACCTCCTTCGACGCATCAAGATCCACTCTGGGGATCGCCCCTATGGCTGCCGGGAGTGCGGCGAATGTTTCCTTGACGCAGATGCTCTCAAGTTTCACTTCAGGAAGCACGCCAGAGAAAGCACAAAAGGGTGTTTAATCTGCGCTAAAGGAGAAGAGGGGGACACACCGGCTAAGAATGCCTATCTGGATATTCATAAACATATGAGAACCATGCGACTTCAACTCAGGGGATTTAAACGGGAGGTTTCTCTCATGAAGAAGGAGATGGAAATGCTGAAGAAACCAGACATTGAAAATGAGAATGGTGAAGAGTGTGTTACTCCTGAGATAAAGTTTGAGCACGATTACGAATCACAGGGAGAGAAAGTCGACCACCAGATGGTGTCTCACGAAGAAGTGGTGCACTGACCCCAGGATTAATTTATTAAAATGATGTCTGTAAATTAACCGCATGTAGTTAGAATCTATTCACTTTTGAATTGTTTGTGTACAAGTTGAATCAGACTGAACAAATGATGACATGCCTATAGGATTGGGACTAGTAATTTTTGGGGAGCTCTATAGTTTTCTCCCTGTCTATCTGACTGTTATCCACAATTGTTTTAGTACTATATCTCGTACAGTGAACTTTTTTTTTTTGGACTGCGATGAAATGTTGCATACATATGCAGAGTGGCTAATGATTTTGTGTGGAAGTGCTTGTTATTCTTTTCTGATTATATATGTGGGACTTTGGTGGTCAGAATCACTATTTTTGTATAAATCACTCTCACAGAATCATATAAAATTGTATGCCAGTATATTACAATCAATGGACGTAAGAATTTTCCCGCTTTTGACAGTTAAAAACGACCCATTTCCAAAGAGTGTGTCACGTGTAGCTTAATGAGGTTTGAATGAAATAGCCTGATAGTGTGTGATCAAATTAGCCCCCCCCCCCCCCCCCCCCCTCCACAAAATGTAGGCACCTTGTGTCTGCCTGTCCATCAGCAATGTGTTGGTACACTAATTGTCCTCAAGTTTTATTCATTGGCTTGTCATCAGGTGATAATGTGTGTTTACTTTTGATGATTATATGATTTAAATTGAGCAATTTTTGCGTCAGTCATGCATTTTGTGAATTTTGTTAATAATGGATGTACCACAATTATGACAAAAAATTAAGTTGTAGATATAGGTCAAGGTCATTAGAAGACCAGGAAAGATGAATGCCCTGTTTATGTAAAACTTCACACTGATTTTGTCAATTTTGTTTACATTATTTACATGGAAGTTATTAGTTCATTTATAGTCCTTTATATGCAAGTAAGATTCTAATTAATGCAGAACCGATAATTTTGATTTTAAAAACAATAAATTCATACTCAGCTCTGATGACACAATTTAGTTAAACACAGATAACAATTTATCTTTAATAGTCTACGTCACGCTGTACAATGACATCACATGAACGGCAATTATTAAAGTTATTAACTTAAAGTAGCTAGGGCAAAGGTGTGCACACAGAATTTTTTTCTAAAGATAAGGTAGAATTAAATGCATATTGATGTTATTGTTGCACATATCCTGTTTGATCATTATTTTAAGACAATGTTTCTGGTCTGCATTTTTTTTATTATCACACTCTGAATATACGAATCAATATTAACGTGATATAAACTGATATTGTGTAGACAATTACCAGTATTGTCTCGGTTTATTTAGTGTATGCCATTATGCTACAGACTTTTCGTTGATATTGTTTGTTTTGTTTTTTCTTAACATAATAATTCTTACATGACCGTGCTCCGAATATTCACTAGGACAGTAAATGGATATAATGCATTTCAGTCATCTTATTTGCATATAAATGCCTATACTTTGCTCTTTACCTGACATTCATGAAACATTCTATTTTTATAAAATGTTACGGAAATGCTGCCATACTTGATCATTCTGAAATTTTGATATTGTATCATTATTATACCGACAAGATGTTGCTTATCTAATGGTCTTATTTATTCCTGATCATTTCATTTTAAGGTTCCTTCACCCTAGTGCTTTTGATGGTTTAATCTATTTATCTAAATCTTGACATTTAAATTTAGAAGACATAATGAATTGTGTAAGAGTTGAATTGTACAGAGATTGTAAAGCAAGGAACACTAACCCTGACCGAGATATTAGACATCACAATGTGGGCATACAGGTATAACTAAATACAATTAAACAATGACTCAAAGTTTAACTTCATAAATCTTCATGATATGTACTTGTATATTCATCATATTTCAGGAAATTATTAAATGGGGGTAGGAGGAAAATCTTTACAGCATTACTTGTATTAATTTTACTAAAAACAAATTAGAGATTAGAGGTACGGCATTTTTTTGGACTTAAATCACATGACATGTGCATGAATTGAAGCTTGTGTTGAGTATACTAATTATAACGAATCAGGCTAGCTAAGCAACATTTTATCTCTTTTGCAATATGGTCTCAGGTGTATCAGAAATAGTGTGACCACTTTTGTTGGGTAATTAATTTTTGCATTTAGATGTAAAGCTCATGTCCGTAGCTTAGTACTAATTTCATCAGCCATTGTTTTTATCTCGCATGTGTCAGTTCTAACGTCTCGAGGGTAGGCAGGACAGTGTCATGAGATAACTATTTTTCAATGAATTTTTCTCGTACATGATAAAATCGTGGTATAGTGGACTCCCAAGCAAGTTAGGGTTCTTACCAGCGAATTATTGGCACAGAGGAGTTACCTTCCCTGAAAACTTGTACTTTGAAAATCTTTCATATAGGGATTAATTGCATGTCTTTTCATATATTTTTTTTTTTGGTCCAGTAAAAATGTATTCAATGATACATGTATAATAATTTAATAATATGTAAAACCGGGGCATTTTCACTTTTGTTAGACATATATATTTATCCAGTGTTGTATAAGACCATAATTCCAATGCCCTTTTATTACATTTGTTTTCATTGGACAAAATTCAAGCTAAATGAGAATCCAAAATGTTACATAATCATACACGCTTGAAAACCAATGAATAAATGTAATGTGTGGAAACTAGAAATTTTTGAAATATGGTAATACAGTAAACGAATTTGAGTTAAAAGAATCAAGACATTCTTATTGGATAATTTATCAATGTGTTACTCGAGACATATCTTATTCACAAAAATCACACGTCAGCAAATTTATCATTCACTATTATGATGTTGAGCTTATTTCACATGATAAGTGCCTTGCCTATCCTTAAGCATTATTGTATACTGTACCCAAAGAACATACCAATATATGTTTTAGCTTACAATGGCTGTAGTGACATTCTTATCAATGTTGCATGCCTCTATTTATTGATGTATATTTTTTACTGCCAACAAAAAAAAACCCTCTATATTAAACTTGTATGTGTGTGCAAACTTTCATCATGATTCTCTGGTTATATAGTGCTTAATGAAATAAGTGATATAAAATTTAGACTGTCAAACCAAAAAAAAGGCGAAATCAAGAAACATTTGAACAAAATAAAAGTCAAATTTGACTCTCTCTCTCTCTCTCTCTTTATCTACATACATGTACATATGTATAATAAAAATATCACAGAGCTGAATGAATACACTGTAATCTTCATCATTAATTGCTTGGTTACACAATGATTGTGTGTGTGTTTGTGTGTAACCGAGCTATATATTGTCAACCCTCCTGATGAAATATGAAACTATTTACATATATTCAATAGTCTTTGTGATATTTTTATACTACTATTCGTGTAGATTTTCCTGTATCTATTTCTGTATCATGCGTATACTCGGTACAAGTTTAGATAAGTAATGTAATTTAAATTTTTTACCAGACACCATTAACTTTATGTACAAATGAGAATGTTTTAAAAATATATACATAAGCAAGTTTCTGTTTGTAATTTTTAATTTTTTGGTTTGCAGTTTCTTGTCAGAATCAAATATGACCCTTGTATGCTTTGGTTTTGATAGAATGTCATGTTATTGGAATAAACTCTGATACTTTTAACATATGCATTTTTTTGAGAATTGAATACAGTTGAACTTTGATATCTCAAACACTGATATCTCGAATACTATGGTTATGTCGAACTGATTTGGAAGTCCCAACCACCTAACTTTTTACCCTCGAATTCACGGATATCTTGAACTTTTTTCTTGGTCCCACCGAGTTTGAGATAATGAGGTTTGACTGTTTTTCTTTTGTGGTGGAGTTGGAAATGTGTGTATTTCTGCGGAACATACTTTCAGGTCATGGAGATCAATATCTGTGGATTGGTTGGGATGCCATTTTATTTCTATGGTATCTGTGCATTGAACCATCACATCCATTGCTTGTTTCTGTGTGTTTGAAATTTATGGGATGAGGTTACTTCTTAGCAGTACTATTTTGTATAGAACACCAAATTAACATAAACTCAATTTTAGATGTCTTTGATGGTTTGAAGATGTAAAGGCAAAGATCAATAATCAATTGATCAGTGATCAGTCTTTTAAGTCTCAAATAGAATACAAAAACCAAGAGTTGGGCAAATACGGACCCCTGGACACATCAGAAGTGGGATCAGGTGCCTAGGAGGAGTAAGCATCCCCCATTGACCGGTCACACCAGCCGTGAGCCATTGTCTTGATCAAATAAACGGAGCAATCCGTAGTCAAATTAGTGTATGAAAAATGGCTTAACAATTGCTATGAAACACATCAGACAGCATTTGACCCAATGGCAAACTAAATCATTATAATGACCATAGAGTGTGCAAGGAGTTGTGCCCCCTGAATTTGTATTTATTTTGTGTAAGGCAGCATCATCCTTTTGGATGAGGATTTCAATGAAACTTGGTACAATTAAAGATTACAACGTGTAGTTGTGGGAAGGGGAAGGCCATTCAACATTTTTACAGGAGTTATGACCCCTGGACTTTGTTTTTTATTAATGTGTAAGGTAGTATTATCTTGTTTTTGCAACTTCTCTTTAAGCCCTTTGGAGCATTTCAATGAAACTTATTACAATGAAAGATCACCTGTAGATGTGCAGGTGGGAAAAGGAAGGCTATTCAAAATTTAGTACTGGAGTTAAGGCTCCTGGAATTCAATTTTCTGATGTATAAGGCAGTATCATCATGTCTGTGCAACTCAAGGTGAACAATAAATACCCTTAAGGCTCACAGATAAATTTTGCTGCCAACGGGGGCATTTGTGAAATACATTTAGCTTCAACCAAAATCTTCATTGGGTCATGACAACTCAGCTTAGTGACAAATAGGAGGAATTCTGCTTCTCCATCGACAACTTTCACAGATCTCTGCAGCTACTCAGCGACGTTAAGGAAACCCGAGG
>CAJDSM010012963.1:0-15693 GCA_903981925.1 Ostrea lurida | reverse complement strand
ATGATGTAGGGTGGATAATCCACAGATTGGTAGGGCAGATAATCCACTGATTGGTAGGGTGGATAATCCCCAACTATGAAACATAGGGCAGAATAATCCACTGATTGGTAGGTGGAATAATCCACATGACATAGGGCAAGATAATCCACGATTGGTAGGGGTGGATAATCCACTGATTGGTAGGGTGGAATAATCCACATGACATAGGGCAGATAATCCACTGATTGGTAAGGGTGTGGATATCCAACTGATTGGTAGGGTGGATAAGCCTACAGTGACAAAAGCATATAAAAAAACACCCAATCAATATCCTCATGAAATACAGCAAGTTTCTGAATGGAGATTTAGAGGAAAAGACCTTTATGAAGAGAGCAATGTGGCAGTCAACCATGTTTGATTGGTGGTGGACAGGTGATAGTAAGAACACCCGACAGACTCAGGGGACCCCCCCCCCCCCGCCCCAAATCCAATCCCCCCTCCCCAAATACAGAGTCAAAATATACCAGTACTTTCGTTTCCTGCTCGATACAGCATGAATTTATAAATGTGTCTAGTCACACAACAACATGTAGATGCACACAAAGGCAAGCTATATCTCTTTAATGTTGTAATGATGATAAAGACCCAATACATGTGAATGTTTTTATTTTAAAAAGAAATAGCACTTTCAAAGCCTGATCAGGCTAAATCATTTCCTATGGATTGTAGAATATATTATAAATAACAACTTGATTATACTGCATCAACATAGTATGAATAATACTAGATATAAACTTGTTTTAAATCCTTTTCCCACTCCTCGTGGATCCACCCAAATGTTGAATCATTTATCCATATATTGCATAGATAAAATCTCATGTTCATTTCCCTTGATAATGCATATCTCAAGTAAACAAGATGCACTCGGAGAAACATGGTGTCCCATTACCAATTTCCATTGCACAAAATGACCTCAAGTGACATATTAGTTTAGTCAATCATTTAGCATACTTGAATCAGAATCAAGTGGGGTAATAAAGACAGGCCGACCAAAAACAATATGCAATGCCATGTAAAACAATACAAAAGTAGGCAGTCTGATAATCAATATCATTGTACATGTATGAAAAAAGTATAACCACATGATCAATGAAAAACATAAACAAGTAAATGAGATCATAAATAATCACTCTCAGTATAATTTAGGATTCAAAAATGGAATGAAAGTAAATTTTATTCACTTTATTTTGATATAAAGTAAGTTGGGGCAGTTTACGCATTATAAACCACGAAGAGGTTTATAAAACCACGTAAAATCGTAAATTGTCCTAATTGACTTTATATCGGGCAACATTATATTCTTTATTGCGGAGACTCACTTTATATCGTATAAAACGAATAAAAAATGCATTCATTTCTTATAATTTAATAATTCCAATGTCCTTTATTTACGATCGTTTTGATTGGATAAAATTAAATCAAAACAAGAATTTACGCATCAAAAAATCCGAAAACTGTGACGTCACAATACGCGCATGAAAACAAACAACATAACGCACGGAACTATTCAAATTTTAAAAATTGTTCATAAAGTAACACATTGGAATTATAAGAATTAAACATTCTTTTTGAAGATATTTATCGATGTGTAAACCTCTGGACATTTTACTCACAAACTTAACATAAAAGTGCTTCGCACTTTTATTCAGTTTATGAGTAAAATTTCCAGAGTTTACACATTGATAAATTCTTCAAAAAGAATGTTAATTCCTTAATAAATTGGTCTATGATATTATTTGATAAATAATATTTGATGAATAATTCTAGAAAAAAAACATGTTTTTTTATGCCGCGGATCAATATTGTCGTAGCAACACAATGAAACTAAACAGTCAAACACGTTGTGATGTCATAATTAGAACGTATGGCGGGACTTGAGGGAAACATTGTTTTATACAGTATAAAGAGTGGTGCTTAAGTAAGATGAACCAATCAGATTGCGTGTTACAAGTGAAATTAAATTATAGTGATATTAAATGTCTAACTACATGTATATGACCAGTCCCCTTGTCTTGCAGAGAAAAAAAATCTTTGAAACATCTGGTTTTAGCGTGCAGGGCTTCAACAAATCCTAATCTTCATTATAATTTATATGAATATGTTTGTGTATTATATTGAAAGAATTGTAACATTGTTTTGAGAAGATTTTTTTTAAATTTATGTATAGAACATGTATGTTTAATAGACTCCTGTTGTAATCTCATTCTGGCCATGAGACGGGGCATGATATAACAAATCTGAATGTACAAGTACATATATGTCCATGATTTCAGGAAGCTTGCACCTGATTTTGTAAATTTCGGGCCCCATGAATCAAAATCAAAAAGTACCAATATGTTTCCCTTTTCCCTGTGCTTAATACTTTCACAATAATCATAAGTTTATAGTCCTGCATTTAACAGACATAATCTATATACAGCATTCTCGTATTGTGAATTGAAAGGACTTGGTACGGTAAGCATAGTAATTGGCCCTGTCCGAACGTAAAAAAATAAAGTTGTGTTATCTTATATTTTATTGGTACAGATAATTTGTTCAAGACCTCCTGTGTATGGAAATGAATTTTTGTGACCAATATGATATAAGATAACGTAACTTTAATTTTTGACGAGTGGACAGGGCCGATGTGCTATGCTTACCGTACCCAGCCCTTTGTTTACTAAGCGCTAGTTCTGGAGAAGAAGAAACTTTGAATACATGTATATGCAGGGTTATTTTCATTCCGAGTTATTTTCACCTTTCAGGTTTTGCCTCATTTTAATTCACCCAGACACAGTTGTGTTCAACATACATTAAGATAAAAAAAACCAGTGTGGCAAAGTCTTAAATTCACCTACTGATTCCCTGTGTTGACTTTTCAAAATGGGGTCCCGAATATGGCCCTTATCTGTCCTTCCTATATTCTCTTTTCAATACATCAGATTCTTTGATTTTTGGTTACAGGAATGTGCTTAAGATATTTGAATATTAGCCTGGATTTCCTGCATAATATACAGCAATAATTAGGTATGGCACATTGATGCATCTTACAATGCCACTGGAATGTATCTATCTGTTGTTTTCTTTCTCTCAAACACCTAGTATACGTCATCCTACATGTTAATTCTTAACACCGTCCCACTAATCCCAGTCTCACCACAGATCCTACGCGACCACTAGACAACCTTCATTATTTTTCGTTACACCCTTTTTCTTCTTTAAACTCATAGTTCGTCCCTCTCCTGGGTTTTCTTCCTCCGCTCCTCAGACAGTATGATCCGCTCCTTACTTTTCTTTTGTGTAGGTGGCGCTTTCTGTTCCTCCTCGCTGTCTGTATCTTCCTCCTCCGACTCCTCCTCTTCTGACTCCTCCTCTCCTTTCTTCTTGTCTTTATCCGACTTTTTCTTCCTCTTTTTTCTTCTCTCCTCCTTCTCCTTTGCCTCTCTTTCCTCCTTCTGTTGACAGTAGCCTGACATCACTTGATCTGCTGCCCGCACACCAGACAGAAAGGCACCGTGAGCCGTATTCATGTGTTCCGTGATCGAGTACTCCCCAGCAAAGTACAGCCCCGGGCATCTCGGCTCGGATAGAATCTTCAGATGGTCCGCTGTAGTCCCTGTAGCAAAATTATACCTTTCTAGTAAATGTGCTTCAAAAATTCTACAATCTTACTAAATTTTATTTTCTGGCTTTTAAGTGCAGTCATGCAGCTTTCGTTACAATGGCCATGTTCGTTTCCAATCATTTTGCCGTTATAACGAATCTACCTTTCTAGTAAAAAAACTTTAAAATTTCCGCTTGTTCAAAAATTCTATAATTTCACCAAATTTTATTTTCTGGCTTTTAAGATAAAAGTATTTGAGGAAGCAATATGACCACAATGTGAAGATTTCCAAGGAAAGTGAGAAATGAATTTATGGAATTTTACTAGGGATGTCAACGAGTACTCGACTATCGCTCGGTCATCGACTAAAATTTTCAAACTCGAGTACTCGTTAAAAGTACACTTTTTCAGAAATTTTAAAGATTTTACACATTTCAGTGCTTTAGTGAGTAAAATTATGTAAAACTTAAATCAAAACAGTTTTAATTCGTTCATATATATTACTTACTGTATAATGAATTATGAAATTGAACTATCATTCTGTGAAGGGACAACACAATCACATATATTAAAAGCCAATATTCATCAGAAATCACCATTAAATTCTCTCAAAAATGAACAGATGCCGAAACAAAAATTAGCTGGATAATTACTGACTAAACTCAGATCGAAATAGGTTGTCAACCAATTAGTCATTTAATATATCATAATAATGAAATCGTACATTGAACATACATTTTTATGTCGTAGTGAATTTTGATTGTTGCTTGTACAACAATTTATTATCAAAAGAAATTGACCGTTTATCTACTTCTCTGTCACAAGTCAATGATTTAGGTGGACCAAGGATAATTATGGATCTATTGTGTAAAACATCCTTCGTGTATAACACACACCTTCAAAGTTGTGTTAATTTTCATTTTAAAAAAATTGCACGGCAATCAAACTACAAGAATTTTTTCAGAAAAAAAAAATATGGCCCTTGTTTATTTCACATAAACAAAAACTATGAAATAAGTTGAAGATAAATAGATTGGAATGCATTTCTGTAGTCTTATATTGGATATTGACTAGGGGTGCTTTTCATGCTAGCACACTACCCAGGCCTCTTTGTATATGTAGTGATCAAGCTATTCGCGTGTAATTATTTCAACCAGAGGCTTACATATGTATATGTATCTGATTCAACTGAACAAATTTTTAAATGGCTATCCAGATTGTAATTGTAAATTGGTGTTAGCCTTTCGGCTCATCAGAAAAATAAATAAGGAATGACAAACTACAAACAAAAAAATTACGAACAGTATGAAAAGTGGAATGAATAATAGAGGATGGACTTATATCAAAATAGTTATACGTAAAGTAAATTAACATGATTAGACGATAATCTAATTATCTGATAACTAAATTATTAGATACTGTAAAGGGGGAAATATTCGCGTGGGTTTTATTTTCACTATATTCGCGATCATATCAACTATCACGAAAATAAAACCATAGCGAAGTGCTATTCTTTGTATTTAGGTATATGAATCTAGCTTAGAATATTTGTTATCCGCGAAATTTAAACCATCGCGAAATGCTAAAAGACGAAAATCGCGAAATTTTAGCCCAGCGAAATTAAAGCCCTTTACAGTAGTAGAAGATAGCCAGCCTTTCATCGGTGAACTTTGCTATTTGTATGCCCAGAGGTACAAGTATGACTGCTGACTTTGAAACACTTATATCCTGTCAGTTCCTATCGACTATCGCTCGACTAAAGCCTCCGAGTACTCGACTAAGATATGCGAGTAAAATTGACATCCCTAGATTTTACTGACCTACTCTGGGATATGAGTTGGTAGCAATAGTATTTTCATCTCCCTGCCAGGCAGATCTTTTTATACGTTTGATGGTTCTGGTCTTCACTTCAGGTCCAAACATCTTTTCTAGGACTGCTTTAGCTGAAAAAGAAATATATTTATCAAGTCTACGTACACTGTAGTGTTCGAAATTTCTTCTGATTAATAAATAATAGATGTGAAAAGGAAATCAACAGTGTCTTATAAAACTGTATATCAACTCTCTTCAAATGAAAAGAAAATGATTTTTCCCCCCAACCTTTAGCTATCACTTCATCGTCTGTTAAGTTCTCGAATGCTTCAGCGACGGATCCCACGATGTTTCCTACTAACATTGGTTTATCGGTCAGTCTGTGGAGGTTGAACCAGGTCTGAAGAAATCCAGCCTCTTCTTTGTTATCTGTGGCCATGATGAAGACGCCAACATCAGTCGGCCAGAAGATCTCATCAAACTCCACAACAAGTTTGTTGGCAAAGCTCATTCCTGTAATAAAGTTATAAATCAAAGATTTTGATTTGTTTTAAAAGTAATGATACATATACCACCATAATTGTTCTTTTAAAATACCAGCATCAGCGTGTATACCTGTTTCATCAACCCAGATATTATCACTTTACAGCTATCTTAAATTTTTTAAAGATATAAAGATTGAACCATTGCAGTGGCTCAGTGATTCAAGTGTTCACTTTGCGAACAAGAATCAAATGTCATGGTTTCAGCCCGTAACTTGGCTGCATCAAACACATGAATAAGCAGTGAATGCCCCTTTGCCAAATACATTTAAAATTGAGAGGTATGGGTCTTTAGGATGGGACCTTAGAAATTGAGATACAGCATATTGGCATGACAAAGAACTCTCACTGCTAAAGTTTAAATCTGTAGCACTTCTTGTTTAACTGGCGATGTTCATATCATTTAATTTTATTTCCACGTGATCCACCTAGCGCCGATTCTCATTGGTTAAAACATCTTATAAGAATTGAGGTGATTTTTCGATCACGTACCTGAACAACAAGTAAAGTCTAATGAACATTATTTTGTTGTTGTTATATAAAATTAAATGATAAGAAATAAATCTTATATTTTTTCGGGTGATATGCAGGTTATCATCGAGATTTTAGACGGTAAAACTTTCATCAATGCGCTCCGCGCATTGATGGGTTTTACCGTCTAAAATTCGGTGATACCTGCATCACCCGAAAAAATATAAGATTCATTTCTTATGTATGACTGAAAAATCTTGAAGGGATGTAAAATGAATTAACAATCAACGATTTTGTTTTGTTGAGACAGCAGTACCTAATTTGTTCCTTATGGTATCATGCCAATTTTTAGGCATATTAGCTACAGAGCTTGTGCTATTTTTCTGTGGCTCTCCAAATATGATTTCCCCTTTCTGTAAAATTCCTAGTGGTACTGCAACTATCACAATATCCGCCTCATGCTGTTGCCGATCAAACGTCCGTACTTTATACTTTTTAGTGCTTTTGTCGTACAGGATTTGACGAACGATGGTTTGAAGTTCAATCTCTAAAGGAAACTCTGCATCAATGCCACTGACAATGCTAAAAGAAAACAGAATTCTTAAATACAACTGTTTTGTAATTTGTGATTTTGATTGGCTAATGAGATTTTGAGACAGTTAAATAAGCGTGAACAAGATGGAAAGCTTTGATTAAAACGTCATAATACTGTGACTCAAAAACATGACATCAAGCATAAACATTTCGTAACAAAATAGCATTAGAATGAGAATAACTACCTTCTCATTTGTAATTTGAGACCGTTTATGCTGATTTAACAATTGCGAATATCTGTCTTACCATCTCCGCTTGCGTGTCGCTAGTAAAACTCAGTTTGCAACCGTTAATCCAGCATTAACGGTCTCAAATCACAAATGAGAAGGTAATTACTCCCTAAATGCTACTACATTTCATAATCTACTGATTGCCCAGACATACATTGACTGCTATATATGTGAGTAGCTGTAGAACTGTTGCTAAACTGGTACCCCTGTTGACTCCCGCCTCTCTCATGTACAACAGGTAAGCACGAATTACAAACAGTCAGGATTCGGACTGTATCGTTATCTCACATATAATGCGAGAATTCATTTTAAAACAACAACGACGCTAGACCATGTCGTCACAAATACACGGTGAAGTAAGAAGCACTTTAAGCTTCGAGGAGGCAACAACAACACTACCATTCAAAATCTCTCTAGTGCAACACAACAGTCAATTGATCAATGAAATTGGCTCATTTGGCAAATCAAAGTACCTCTTACCCATTGTTTGTGTGTACCACTAATCAACAGGACTGTTGCACTAAGATAAGTATTTTAATCAAGAACTTTTAAAGATTACCCATCCACAATTTGGTCAAAGCCGTCCACAACAACTTTGTTCCAGCCAAAGTCTTTCTCTGGTCGAAACATAACTGTTGACATGCCCTGCTCAGAGAAAGCATAATGTGTGGAGAGAAGTCCAGCCAAGACAGACTTGTCTACGTCAGTCTGAAAGGAGGATAACTCCTCCCTAACAGCATCAGGCAGAGGAAGGTCGTCTCCCTTTACAAATGCTTTTTCAACAGCCCTCTGCACCACCTGAAATGTTTTAAGAAATACAGTTATCAGTACACATTTATTCTCTGACAATTACAAATACTGTAAAAAGACTTTTACAAGTATTGCTGGTAATTGTCTGCACTAGTTTGTTGCACTAATTTATACACATGCACAGTTTATACATAATAACATCCAATTTCTCAAGATTACATTTAGTAAAATCCCTGACAATAAGAAATTAATGAATAGAAGTATGCTTGTTTTGGCTAATGTTGCTGTGATCAACAGAACTTTTTTTAACCCAAAATCTAACATGTCATTGTAAAATCTAGAAACAGTCCCATGATAATGACATTACCGTTAGGAATTCTGAGAAGATGTGTGTGGTTTCCTTTGCAGTAAACACCTTGCCCTGATTCGGTGCATACAGCTGTACAGATCCGGCCGATTCCACAGTTAGTTCCAGAGATTTTGTCAATTCTAGCAGCGGGTTGTTAGGGACTCCGGAATTCAGGAAGCTGGGTCCCAAATCTCCCTCCACACCTACAGAGAAAATTACAATCCTCTTGATGATACATGTAATTAAGTAGTGTACAATTTACTCCATATATAAAGAAATTCATGGAACAAACCTCGTACACTCCCTTTTCTGTCAGTAAACACACGCCCACCATATCTATCCTTGCGAGCTTCTAAAACTTTGACAGCAAACTTGTCAGGAGAATTGGTCAGCTTTCTGGCTGCTGCCATTCCTGCCAGCCCCCCTCCGACCACAATCACATCTTTTGTCACCTCAGAACCAGGCTGAACAGACACAGACTCTGTCACATCTTGGTAACCGACAACAGCAAAAAGCAGGGCAAACCAAAATCTCCACATCACCTTCCTTGCTGCACAAACCTGAAAATTTAGTAAAAAATGTAAGAATTCATGGGACACAATAATGAAAAGTCCAATTTCTAAATAAAAACCACTACAGCTTGTCGAACACAATTATCTCCCTTTGTACATGTAGCCCGGGGTTCTATGATACCGCGGTACTTACCGATTTTGATTCATTAAAAATATGTAGGTTTGGTTTCAGTCAATCAGTAATGCTTTGTAAGTGCCTTATTTATTGTTCTTTTCATTCATATAAATAAATAATCAAATATCAATACAACTGGTTGTTTACAGCCATCAAATGCGATACCATCGCTGTTTACATTCGAAAACGAGGTTCCTATGGTACCGCGGTATTACAAAATATACAGCATGTAGGGTCCTAATGGTGCCACAACTGAAGGAAAAAAACATTATCTTTTTCGACGTATTACCCTTAGGTATAAATTGGACAGAAAAATTCTTGAAATACAATCATTCTGTACTAAGAAATAAAGAATTCAAAATAAGAAGCAAAAACGTGACGGAAATTAAGAAAAGTACCTAAAAATGCCGGGGTTTCAGTCGTTATAAATTCAAGAACGACTGCATCTTCCAAAATTCTTTAAAAAAATATTTTCAGTTGAGACAGGCTTTCAGTGCAATGTTTTTTTTTCATGTACAAATGAAATCCCCGATAGATGTCACGGTTCACTCATGACTGATGTGAAACTAAACTACCGCGGTACCATAGGACCCGCGGTATCATAGGACTGGAGTATACCATGGAGCAAGGTACAGAGTAGCTTTAACAGAAAATTTCTAAAGTTTTGGTACTCTGGACTTCTCAGTCCTGTTACGTTGGTTTTACTAGTATCTGTATTTTAAACCTGTTTGCACATTGTAATTGCGTTGTAAACACAATTATTAAACATGACTTAAGTTTTCCGCAGCTGCGTTCGAATTTACTCGACTAGTACACCGAGTTAAATCTCAATTTACTTCACCAAGTAACAAGTATATGTATAAGTCATATTTACACTTACTTTCACTTCTTATTCATACACGTTTATAGCAGCAATTCCACTTCTCGGTGTCGATTTATGATTCTCAAAACAAGGAAGTGACTGCTTTTCAATCTCGCGCGGTGGAGAGTTCTTGAAAAGAAGGTGAAAAAATACATTTAAAAAAAAAGATAAATCGTCCTTTAACTTTCAACCGAGGATAATTTCGTAAAGTTAAACCTTCTGAAACAATTATCAATTCCTAAATCTTTCTATTACTTATTTTAACGTTTTGATAGATCTGCACAGAAGAAATAAATCTTATTCTTTTTATGCTATCTGGTTCCGTAGATACGAATTTATTTTGTACGTCTTGTCATTTTTTCATGAAGGTGTCGCAAAATTAATTCAACGCATATTGTATTCCTTCGTTCTTTTGTTATTAATCTTCACTAAAACCTTTGTTGGGCCAATGTTATTCGAATTCTTCATAAACTCATTTTAAATTTTAGATATGAAATGTCGTAATTCTTACGCGTTTCCATTTACGTACATACCTTGGAAAAGCTTGAAAATGGCGGCGTTAGTGATGATGAAGTATTGAGCTCTACCGTTTGTAGCACCTATATAGGTCACAGAAAATGCCTTCAGAGAAGGTGTGTTGCTTCTTGTTAATGTCACAAATATAGGCAAATCATGACATTCGTTCATGAAGAATAATTTTTTGAAGAACCTGTTTTAGGAGTATTTGTAAATAATTTTCAAAAATTTGCTTAGAAGTTATAGGCCTAAACGTTTGTCATTCAAACAGTGGGAATGGAAAACACATGTAACACTACAAGTCCTGGTGTTTTAGAGGCCTTTACACTGCCCACTGATTCTAACTCAATCAATTTCTCTAATGGCTTGTGATTTTCAAATGTATGCACTATAAAAGTCATTAAAAAAATAGTCTTACTTGGCAGGCCATTGATGTGACATACCAAAAGAAAAACATTGATATATTATAAAGAGTTTCTGAGAATTTTATTTTTAAAAGCTTATTTTGCGTTCTCTTTTGAATTTGTAGATCCGCTCAAAAGAAGACACTTGGTCAACTAATGAGCTTAAAAAGGCCTTAAATGTAAGGAAGAAGTTGAAGCCAGAACAACTTTGGGTTTTGCAATATGACAGTTAACTTTTGAAAAATTCAATAGCTCTAGGAAGCTATATGTTATACGGTATACTCCACTTTTATATTGAATATATTCAATTCAGATAGGTCCCCAGAATTTCTTACATTTGGCGTAAGAAGTTGCTTTATGATTCTTTGCTGTACGTAGTACACTCAAGGGTCAAAAGTATTTCTGCATTGCTAATTTTCACTATATATCTATTACAACTTTCATATTTTAAAAACTTCACAAAAATTTTATATTTAATGTTATCATTGTGAAATTTTCAGAATATATGCAGAATTCACTCAAAATCCATGACAAATGTTACTTTAAATGGTATTTTAAAAAAAATGTTGTGGGTCGATATTTGAATGATGGGGTAGATTACAGAGAAAAATAATGATAGTAACATATTTAAATCTAGGCAATTATGCATGATCTGTGAAATTTTTATAGTTATGACTGCAGTAGAAATATTGATATCGGTGCTCTAAAATAATGTATTATTCAATGAATTACATAGTAAAAATTAGCAGTGTGGAAATACTTTTGACCCTTGAGTGCATAAATCACATTAATAACATATCACTGTCCTAAAGAAGTTTGCAGACTGTGTCTTTTAAAGAACAAGTTGATGATTTCACTTCAGGTTATTTCTATATGGTTAATTTGGTCACTATCAAGTCTTGGGCCATACTATTTGTCAAACAAACAAATATTAAAAGGAATTGTTCCTATAAGTATCTAAAGACAATTTGATATGCCTTGTTTATAAGATGAGCTTTACGCTTGCAAAAGTTCTGCTTCTATGTAAATATGCTCATATTCCTATAAGTCTGGAGTAGGTAAACATCTGCATGCAAATATCCTGCTCCTGTGTGAAAATTTGATGTGACTGCATTGTAAAGTTTTTCAGGCACATCATATCCTAGCTTTATTAATGCTAGCAATAAAAAGATTATCATTGTCTAATTCTCCTTCAATTGAATGAAGCCATTTTTAATATGCAAACTGTTAAAAACATAATAGAATATGCACTGATTCGTTCAAAATGCCTGAAAATCACAACTGTCAAGAATGTGTAAAAAAAAAAAAAAAAAAAAAAATTACTTTTGTAAAGAGGAGTAATTTTACTCCCAAGTATGTTGTATTGAACAAAGCTTAGACATTAGAACCAGATGCAAAATACTGTAACTTTTCAAATTACGTCACAGCTAAACTCGTCATAGCTCTCACACGGAGTAAGCGCTCATTGGTCTGAGCAACTTGAATCTCATTGGGCAGTGGGAGGAGTCAACAAACAAAACAACCCTTTGACGCTGTCATCGCTAAGTGTGGGAAAAGTTACAGTATTCTGCATCTGGTTCTAAAAATGATTTTCTTGTTCCATGCAGTATTTTAATGATTGAAGTCAGCATGTATATAAGTTTGCTTGCTTATGTTTTGATAGCTTAATCAAGCTATAATGCTTTTTGAAGAGTTTTGCAGACCTAGCAGGCAGCTCATATCTATACATATGAAAAAAATAGTAATATATGAACCAATAATGAATCAAATAAATTAATATATATTTTTAAGTTTTGAAAGTGAAAATTGAAAGGTGATGTTTGGTACCAATATGATGGGTCTGAATGTATGATGTCATACCTCTTCTTTTGGAGTTTACATCTTTTTGTTACCAGGATAGTCAGATGCGCATTCAATAGATATTTTCATATCAAGTATTTAGAAATTTTGTATATAAGCTCACTCTTTCTCAGTTTACCAGATGTACAATTTATTTTTTGCTCTGGTAATTGAAACACAATCTTTTGAGATTTGTGGTATGTATGTATTTTACATTTGTCTTTTTAAAATGATCAACAGAAAGATGACATCAGGAAAGAAAGAGAACGATTAAAAAGAGAAAGAAGGGAGGGAAAAGAAGACATAAATGACCGTGGTATGTCTGTATGAACTTTGATGACTCTGCTGTATCCTATTAGAGAATAGGTCTTTTAAACTCCACCTAACAGAAAGCTCGTTCTTATTGAAGTTTGTCCATTGTTTGTCTTATTTAGTGACTTACTGTGTACATATATATTTTTTATCTCTTAGTGAGATCCATTCAGCCAATATCAACCAAATTTGCAAAACAATTTTGAAGAAGGGAGATTCAAGTTATTTCATAATGGTTTTGTCCCCAGCTGATTTAGAAATAGTGAAAATTATACGAAGGAGAATATTTCAAAGAGCTCGAGAGAACCATTCCACCAGAAACTTCTTATCAATCAACCAACTGAATTAATTTTGTAAAACTGATATGCAAGCATCTTGTTTACACCATGTAAAAGAGATACAATGATATTGGTGTAGTTCATATGTATGTAAGAATACTCTTCTAAAATATTTTCTTCATCTGAAATTGATATGCAAGTTTTCTCTAACAGTGCATGTTATAGATTCAAGATAAGTTAAATTATCTTGTAGATGAGAAAGATAGACGTCACAGAAAAGATGGCGATGATCGGCGGCGTCATCGAGACGATGAGGTTAAGAGAGTTTGTTGTTTCTCTCATATCAATTTTCTCTGTAAAACTACTCAAATAAAAAAAACCCTGATGAAATGAATTTATACTTATTGTCTTAAGCAGGACAGGAGAAAACACAGAGAGAGTAGGAAAGAAGAATTAACAGAGGTGAAAACGAACCTTCAGTTTCATTTCCAGTAATTAAGTATAGCCTCCATTTTTGTTTGGGTGAAGTGAGGCATGTAATTTGATCATATTCGCTATGCTGGTGAAATGCAGGATGATAGAGACGCCCAGAGAAGGGAGAGAAGAGAAAAGAGAGAGGGGAAAAGCTCAAAGGTAAGGGTTGGGGGTGGGGGTGGAAAGTAAAAAGGGAAAACGCCTGCAGACAATGAATTCCACAGTCCTAGCTTCATGACCTAATTTTGGTTCGCAAAGATACATCTTCCACTCTGATTTTGAGATTCATGTGTATTTAATTTGAATGATATCAATTAATCCCCACTTATAAAGGCACTACTGTTGGAATGTGCTGCTAGGGTTTTTGGACCAAGGGACAAAAGTTACTTTTTCTTAAAATTTAATTTGACAATAGAGTTGGGTGAAAGATTCCAAATTGATATCCCTTCTTTATTGCCATTCATTACTTTCCAAATGAAAATATAATAATAACAACCAAACACTTATTGGAGTTAGCAATGGCACAAAGCGGCTTGATACCTCTTCATAATTATATCACATGAAATTGGACCAATTAATATTTCTAACAAAACATTTTAACGTGTGCACTATATGTGTCATCTTAAACTGGTATTAAACAACTATTTAACTCTTTTTATAGCATTGTTACAGAAAATGGTTCTAAAGAACCATGTGATAAAGCTTATGTAAACCAGGTATTCAGATGAAAACCTAAGCTTGTAAATCTGAATTAGTACTTCATTGCAATACATGTATCAGGTAGAAATTGATTCATCATTTCTGTCTAATTCATACCTCAAATGAAAGAAATCGAACACATGTAAATGTTGTTTTGGCCCGACATGTTTTCACGAGGCTACTGCAGGCTAATGCCGATCTTGACTTTGTCTTTGTAGTCAGATGATAAGAGGCGAGATGAGGATCGGAGACGACATAGAGACGAGGAATGAGGAAAGACTAACACGAGAGAATGGACCGACGAGGAGCGTGTCATCCGGATCTCGAGACGATTAGAGATCGGACGAAGAAGAGAAGGAAGACAGAAAACGAAAGCAGATGGCAGAGAAAAAAAGACGCACACAGGCTAAAGGAAGGCAACACAGGTTCTGGTGACTTAGTTAAAGAGGATTAGAATAAATTAAATGTCTCTACATAAAATTCAATGAATGCAAGCTCTTTAATACAGTCAATTCATTGAAGAATTTAACACTATGATTAATTTTAAACTGAAGGACTATTACATTAATTGTAATATATATTCTCGTCTTATTTACATAAGACATTATATATTAATTGTAAGAACAAACTGCTTAAGACAAATCATATTTTTATTCTCATGCTGCATGTTGTTAAGTCGCCATTATACTTTGTTTATAGCAACGCTCCAGATTCTATGTTATTGTATAGAAACATGGCGTCAAATCTTAGCTCTCGTAGTAGAAATTATCGCTTTATAATTTGTTCTGTGAACGACTCAACGCTTTGGGCAAGGTCGAAACCGGTCACCATAATAAATCACTAGAGCAATTCTTACATGTGTTGGTGATCTGTTTTATTACTTTTAAACTATTTATTTTGATCAGGAATCTGATACCAGACATGAATGATATAGTATCAACACCTTTTTCTTTGAACATGTTTTTTGCAAAATTGATCATCAGACTTTTCAACTAGATTGTTTCATATTTTCAGGGACAAAGAAGAGAAAGGTGATGACAGAAGAAGGCAACATAGAGATGAAGACGAGGATGACAGAAGGAGAAGACATCGTGATGAGGAGGGTGAAGATCGACGACGGAGACACAGGGAGGAGGAGGATGACAGAAAGAGCAGACACAGAAGAGATGAGGAGGACGAAGACAGGAAGCGAAGGCACCACAAAGACGAGGTCAGGATTATCTATTATACAGTCGAACCTCGTTATATCAAA
>CAJDSM010012960.1:0-10357 GCA_903981925.1 Ostrea lurida | reverse complement strand
GACGTACTATTTTTATCAAGATTCATACGCGAGTTGTACACAACTGCGGCGCATTTCATGAGGAAATGGACTATCATTACAAATTATTGATGACGTTCTTATTTATTTTATTTATGTAATATCCTTTTATGTTATATCCTATAAGCAGTATTGCTTTAGGAAATAAACCATACAATACGATATAAAGACATACAGGGCTAATAGATTGGAAATGTGAAGGATTGGATAGAAATTTCTTATTCTATCTAGAGAACATGTAATATCAAATTCATGTTTGACATTCAAGAACAAAGAGTTCGGGTTCATTCGTATGTAAATTATAGAAATTGTGTAGCACATCAATATATCAAATGCAAAAAGCATAAAGAATTCATGGTATAATTATAAATGTGAATAATGCGTATGTGATTTTGGTATAACACTGAATACTAGTAAGATATTTATATCGTTAATCCTTGGACTATATACATTAACGTTGATAAATTGGCTAGAAGTGGACAATTCGGCTAAAACAAAATCAGGGTAGAATTTTTTACTTACGTAATACGGAAGCAGATATCTTGTTTGTTTTAAGGGCACAGCTTCAAGAATGAAACCACTGTACAGAAGCCATATTAAGGTTTCCAAAACAGTACCATATAAAGTACTTTGCGCATTATTTTACTACCACGAAAAGTTTGTTAAATTGGAAAAATACATGCTTTTGAGGGAGTGATTTATGTCAAATTTCCCTGCATGTATTTGTACAGAATATTTGAAGGGTAAAATCCAAGAAAAAAATGTTTAAAAATTTAATCTTAAAGTAATGATAAAATCATTTTAAGCGCTTTATTTAAAAAATTACAGTTTTCAATTTTGTTGAAAAATAACGAAATGACAGAGGAAATGGTATGAGCGCTTAAGTGTGACGTCTTCAACTTTTTCAGTTACGGTACGCTTTGCTTGAAATATTGTATATGGTTGTATATATGACACCCAGTGTGCAAATAAATTTCAAGTATCTGTTAACATAATAATTTCAATATTCATTCATTCATTCTCGATATATGTAAGATAACTAAAATTTGTGTGCAAAAATGCTCTCTTTATGTAAAGTCCGAAGCCCTATATTCAGTAAGAACAATATCAAAAACAATATTATTCTCTTTTTTATTTATTGGATTTGAAAAAGTACGTGTAATAATACGATGAGATTTGTAGAAATTTGATAACAGTAAATTAATAAGAGCATTACTACATAATTGTGTACAGAGTATAGAGTCCGTGGCCCTAAAATTAAATGAATTACAGTATTCAGAATCTTTGTTTTGGTCCAGTATTTATGGAATTATGTAAAAAGCTCACTGGAGGCATGTAATTTTAAAAACTTTAAAACACAATATATATAGGTTAATTCACTTTTTAAAAAGAAGGTGTAAATCTGGATAACATTGTGACACCAAATTGTCAACCCTGATTGCGTTTTTGGTGAAGCTGCCAATGACTCTATACACCACTTATAAAATAAACCACCCATCCTGTATAGATCTATCAGAGACAGTATCAGAGACAGTATTGATAATTTACACACCTTGAGATAATTCAAGCCAGTGACGCGGTCACAATTTTTCTTCTATAAGCTAAATCTGAATCTTTGCATAATAGTTTCTTTAATCCGTGCGCATATGTGTATTTATTTTAAAGCTATATTGTAACTTTTCCAGCTGCACAAATACATTTAATTTATAAAAAAAAAAATTATCTCTGTTTTGAGTAATTTTTTTTCTCGCAATTCCAGTCGGTGTTTGTGTTGTACAGTGAAGGAGGAAGACATGAATACATTTAATTAAGACTACACCGTTTTACGGGATTGTCTAGTAAATGGTGATGAATGTGCATACCGCTAAGCAGGTTTCGGGAGAAGCGTGTTTGAACAATAGCGAGAACCAGCAGGAACTGATGGGGAATGCGCTCTTTTGTATTGCGATCTGCGTAGAACCTGCGGACAGAACGCACAGAACGCGGCGCGTGGACGTTCCTGTTTTGCTATTGGGCATAATTCGTCTTTTCTTAATGAAAAACAGAATTAACTGGTATAAATAAATATATACAATGCATGTAACAATTGGTGGAGTAATGATCTCTTTCATTAACTTTGTGCATGTACAATTACGGGTATATTTATGGTCAGTATTATTATATATTACAGGTACAATACGGGTATGATTAGCGTCAGTACTATAACTATTATTACATATTACGGTTACGATTAACGCCAGTATCAATATATTACGGGTGATTTGAACAGATTGCCAAAACTGACAAAAGGATTGGATACAAGTTCCAAAATTTAGATAATCATCTCCTTTAAATAATGTACAAACATATGAGCCATACATTTACAAGTTATATGTACATGTACATGTATCAATTGAATATACGTACATGTAAGTGTACATGTGAAACAAGACAGAAAATAATCATCTACATTTTGTATTAGCATTGAGCAAAATCAGAACGAAAATGAGAACGACCATTATCATTACGGGTACGGATATTGTCATCTCGTATAACGGATATGGCTAACATAATTATGACCTACTACATAAATTATCATGAGTAATGTTAACGTACGTTCGGCTCGTCACAAATTATCTAACCACGGTCAATATTTGTATTTTAACAGATAGCAGACAAGGCTAACATTATTCATATTACAAATTACAGATACGGTTAAAATCATACTCTAGAGATTTTTTTTTTTTTTTTTTTTACTCTAGAGATTTTTGAGGAACATTTATTATTGAGGATCAGTGCAAGACACACAGACATTAAGAGTAGAAAAGATCTATCTCAATTTTATAAAGGCGAAGATAGCGAACGGTGAACAATCTCGTAAGTCCTAAATAAAATGCAAAACAAGAATTGGGCAAACATGGACCTCTGGACACGCCAGAGGTGGTCGACCGGTCACCACCCGCCGTGAGCCCATTGTCTTGATCAGGTGAACGGAATAATCCATAGTCAAATCAGTGTATGAAAAACGGCTTAACAATTGCTATAAAACACACCAGAACAACATTTCACCCAATGGCAGGCCATACTGGCAACTAAATCGTTATAGCGACCACAGACGAATTTGCGAATTTAAACGTGCCTGTTGAAACCCCAGATACACATACATTTTAAGAGTAAAAAAGATATAATACTATATTTCAATTTTCACAATGTAATTCAATTTCAGAAATACGAAATACATCAATTACATGAAATATATAGGTAAATTTTCAAATGAAGCACGGTATTGAATTGAATGTGTAAAGGATCCAGCTTTGGGCAGAATGCAAAAGATAAGGATAAAAATCAAGGGAAATAATCTTAATTCATTGTTAGCAATCACGAACATGCACAAAATCCTCACACATTTCTATAATCTTTTTTTTAGCATCCATTGTCCCCCATTTCATCAGATCTTTCTTCATATACAGTAGTCTTACTAGTGTATCTAGCAAATTACCTTAAAATATCATTACAACAGAAACAGACTCTGTGGATTTGAATAAACAAAGGCGTGATGAACAGCATGTATTAGATAGGACAATGGGAAATATTTCAAATTTAGACTTGAACGTTAGTAAATCATCGCTGTTTGTGGTGTTTACGGCGCGCCGTACTCGTAAAGGGGAGTAACCCAACTATGGGTGTCGGGGGAGTAAATGCCCAGACAACGATTGAATAAACAACTTACAATTGTCGGAACTAAGCTTAAAATATTTTGCTTGATTCTTTGCCTTTCTTTATTCATAATTTATATTTATTTACATGAACATATAAATTAACACGATATCTAATGAAAAATGACGAATGAAACTATGGTCGTTAAAAAGAAGTACGGAAATACATTAAGGTTATTAAAGGTTTCAGTTATTTCGAATTCTTTTCATCATTTGAGGAACATGTTCATTCAAATATATTTTAAAAGCTAATCAAGAAAGTACGGTGATCTTGTTTTCTCTTCTTAAATTCTAACTTTTTGGGAGTCGTTTATGAATGATAATTATACTACTAATAAAAAAAAAAAAACCCCTAGTACAAACGAAAGTCAATATAAAGTAAGCACTGGGTCCTTTCATATATTGATGTGAAATGAACCATCTTAAATCTAGTGTTGTAATAACTAAGCATCCTAATATCTACACATGTCACAGAATAGAACTCTACGCTCTTAATGAAGCCCTAAATCAGTTAATCAAAATGATTCGGTGGTATTTATTAGTATATATGTAGGACTCCAAAGTGCGATGGTGTCCCCAAAGTGCGATGGTCGTCCCAAAGTGCGATGGTCTGCGCCAAACCCCGATGGTCTGACACGCCAAAGTGCGATGGTTCCCCATCATGCCCCAAAGTGCGATGGTCTGACACGCCAAAGTGCGATGGTCCTTAATCATGCGCCAAAGCTCGATAAAGCTGATAAAAAGTACGTCAGAGAGTACATGGGAGTCCGAGTTCTCTCCTAAATTTTCGGATCGATCTCCCTTTTCTTCAATTTATCCTCGAAAACTATTCGTCAGGGCAAGCTGACGTTAGATTTCTCCGTGATGGACGTCATAATAACGTGACGTCACAAACGTTACCAACACCATCGGACTTTGGCGTGTTAGACCATCGCACTTTGGAGTAACGTGTAGACCATCGCACTTTGGCGTGGCCATCGCACTTTGGCGTCCGTAAGCTTAACAAACCATCGCACTTTGGCGCAGACCATCACACTTTGGGGCGACCATCGCGCTTTGGGGACACCATCGCACGTTGGAGTCTTACATATATAACACTGTTCTTTGCCGCACACAGACCCGCCTCATCAGGGGTCCCTTTATATGAAATGAAACAAATAGATTGTCCTACACATGCTTTAGCTTCGAGTTCACAATAGTTATACCTATATTACTTATAGCTACACAATGTGAAGATGCCTTGGTCTGATGAGAGACAGTATACAAGATGACAAGATTAATTTCATTGTCAAATACTGTATATGATGATTGAATTATTATCTCAGTTAAGGATTCTCTATACACTAATGATTTTTTTTCCAGACACTGAGAAAATTAAATCACATTAATTAAGGTGTTAATATTAAGTGTATCTAAGTAGTTTTTAATATATGGTACGGGCCATTTACCCCCAGGACAAAATTTTCAAAGATAATGAAGTACTGATGAAAAGAAATCACCATTGCCTACTTGAATAAAAACAAAACATGCAAATAAAGAGTTCAATTAACTTATCTTTACCTACTGACATGTTACAAATGCTTGAAGTGATTAAGAATTTGGTAATACTCACAATATTACTGTATATTTCAATTTAGATCTAAGGACAGATAACTCTAATTGCTTAGAATTACTAGCTCTTTTGTGTGCAGTATAGAGAGGGTCCTTAATAACTGATTGAAGTTGTCTTGTTTTCAATACAACAGATTTAGTGTACACGGATCTCTGTTTCAACTATGTGAAATGAAATTAGTATGGAACAAAATATCTCACATGAGGAATTATGTTTTGGTTCCATCAGACATAATGTCTTTGTAAGGCTCATTACTACAACACCATTTTAAACGAACTTGGTATTAACTCCATATTTGGTAAACGTACTTTAACTCAAACGGCTCTTTCAAAAGATGAAATTCTGCAAAAAACATGTTTCATTTTTGAACATATTTAATATCCCAATTAATGGGACGTGCGAATATGACTGTACCTATACAGATAAGATTTCAAAACTTCACAAAAACCCTTACAAACAAAGATAGTTGTTTGATCTTGTGAATGTTCCACAAAGCCCCTGTCTTAACTCCTCACAAAAATATTGACAGCTGTGAAGGAGCAATTCAATCGTATTGCANCGGCTCTTTCAAAAGATGAAATTCTGCAAAAAACATGTTTCATTTTTGAACATATTTAATATCCCAATTAATGGGACGTGCGAATATGACTGTACCTATACAGATAAGATTTCAAAACTTCACAAAAACCCTTACAAACAAAGATAGTTGTTTGATCTTGTGAATGTTCCACAAAGCCCCTGTCTTAACTCCTCACAAAAATATTGACAGCTGTGAAGGAGCAATTCAATCGTATTGCAAAACAACACATGCCAGAAGTGGTGTAAATCAAATGTGGATTTAAAAAAAACCAAACTTCTTGTGAATTTGACATCAAATCATATATATATGACTTCTCAACCCTTTACACAACCATCCCTCACATTAACTTAAAGACTAAACTTTTATTAAATATTATAGACAGTTGCTTCTTTATCAAAATTGGAAAAAAAATCTTTTGTTCAGCCATTTTAAAAATTACGTTGTTAAACCCCTCTTTGATTCTACACATACCGGCAAGTACTCTGAAGTTAATATTAAAGCAATGCTATAGTTCTTCATTGATATATAATATTTTTTAGAATTTGGTGATCAGGTCTTCCAACAGTCTGTTGGAATTCCCCTGGGCACGAATTATGCTCCTTTATTAGCTGACCCGTTTTTATATTCTTTTGAGGCAGAATTCATTCCATAGCTTCTATATGAGAAAGAGGAATATCTAGCGGTGGTCTTTAGTTCGACATTTCGATATATTGACGACGTTTTAATATCTATTAATGATAATCATTTTCATTCAGATGTCGATTCGATATATCCCAGAGAACTAGATATAAAAGTATTCCATGTCTGCTTCGTACTTAGATATTAATTCTATTGAACATAGACATTAACGGCCAACTAACAACTCGATCATCTTTATGAAAAACGGGACGATTTCAGCATTTGTCNTTTTTATATTCTTTTGAGGCAGAATTCATTCCATAGCTTCTATATGAGAAAGAGGAATATCTAGCGGTGGTCTTTAGTTCGACATTTCGATATATTGACGACGTTTTAATATCTATTAATGATAATCATTTTCATTCAGATGTCGATTCGATATATCCCAGAGAACTAGATATAAAAGTATTCCATGTCTGCTTCGTACTTAGATATTAATTCTATTGAACATAGACATTAACGGCCAACTAACAACTCGATCATCTTTATGAAAAACGGGACGATTTCAGCATTTGTCCGTCAACTTCCCATATTTATGCAGCAATATTCCATCATCACCTGCATATGGTGTGCATATCTCTCAACTTATTCGATACGAGAGAGCTTGTTCTGCTTATGATAAATTTTTGAATCAAGACAGGCCACTTTGTTTCATAGCAATTGTTTAGCCATTTTTCACATACTGATTTTGACTACGGATTACTCCATTTACCCGATCAAGACAATAGGGTCACTGCGGGTGTGACCGAACGACAGGGGATGCTTACTCCTCCTAGGCACCTGCTCCCACCTCTGGTATATCCAGGGGTCCGTGTTTGCCAAACTATTGTTTTCTATTCTGTTTGGGACTTACGAGATTGATCACTGTTCGTTATCTTTGCCTTTACATTTTAGAAGCATATAGGCCGCCCTCTCTGGTACATGGTAATATTGAAAATGGTCTACGTTATATTAAAAGACCTGTTTTGGCAGTTATGATTACGGTTTATCTAGTCCAGCACAACCGCAATACTAAGTCTAATCTCTCGAAATCCCGAGCAGATATTTCCTCATAACAAGCCATTTGAGCCACTAAATGTACCTTTGGTCACGTGACTTAATGGGCGGGGGATCACCTACTTTGGTAGATCCAGGGTTTCAAAACTGATGTCTGTCAAGTAAAAGGTTCTCAAGATAATGAGCGGACGATATTTTCCTATGTGTAGAGTAGTTTGATATTTGACCCTGTGACCTCAAAATCAATAGGGGTATTCTCCACCTTAGATGGAACAAGTGCACCACGCAAAGGATTCTCAAGATACTGAGCAAACAATAATTTACTGTGTTAAGTTTGACTCTTGACCTTTAACTTTATGACCTCAAAACCAACTACACTTTAGATGGAACGAGTGTAACGCAAGTCTGATGTTCTACAATATTAGTAAACAATACCGTTAAGTAGAAATTTAGCGAGGTTTAATTTTGGCATTATTAGCGAGGGCTTTGGAGAAACGCTAAAAATTATAATCGCTAACAAATTCATTCCATATCATTGGCAGAGCTTTTCGACGTAATAGATTAGAATCGCTAAAAATAATTACCGCTAAAAATAAAATACCACTGTTTTCGGAGCAAACGCTAAATTTGCGTCTCGCTTAAAATTTGCTACTTACACGTAATATTAACTCAGTAATGTTGGAATGTTCACCCTTCACCTTTTGACCCCAAAATGAAGATAGGGGCCATCTACTCTTTATAAAACCAATATAGCACGACTGATGTCTGTCAAGGAAGAGGATCTTAAAATATTGAATCTACGGACCGACCAACAGGGGTGATAATGTCATGTATTTAGCACAAGGCCGCAAAACAATTTCAATTGGGGGTGGGTGGGGTAAATTTCCCCCCGACTTTCCGTGTGCGTTAAGGTTGATTAATTGTATGTTGTTTATTGTTCCACTCGAGAATTTCCACCATAGCCGGCGTAGAGCTGTAAAATTTAGGCCTATGCTTGGCGCTTATGGGCTTTGAGTAGGGAGGGGTCTTTATCGTGCCACATCTGCTGTGACACGGAGCCTAAACTTTTACGGATTCATCTGAAGGACTGCCCCATTTAGTCGCCTCTTACGACACGCAAGGGATACCGAGAACCTATTTGAACCCGGATCCACACGGGGTGTGTGTGTTAAGAATAATTCTGAAAGATGAGGAGGGGTAAGTGCCCGGGGGTAAGTGTGCGTGTTTGTCATGTATCATCCCTCACAGCATACATAGGGTAGACTGAATCAGAATTGTCATCTTCTAAAACAACAAACCTTCTGGTTAACGCTCTTCAAAACGCACATCTCGTAAAAATGCTGCTATAAAAAAAGTTTAAAAAGGTCAAACTTTACTCAAAGAACGCGTTAGTAACTAGCGTGACACCTTTGTTTCAGTTTTATGTCGCGCGTGATTTCCATATTTGTAATGGTACGGATTTAATGCCCAATAAATTAATGTAAGGTCGAGATTTAAATTCTACTGCAATGTCATTGTCTCTTGTGAAATTCAAAGGATGCAATGAATTATAAATACATCACAGAGCGAGGTATCGGAGACCAAAACAGAAAAAAATGTCGACAGTAAAAAAAAAAAAATTAATGCATCTCTACTGAACTTTCGTAAATGTTGAATTCCCGTCGATTGACCTTTATGCACTGTATCTACGTCTGGTACATAACTTTGTCTACATTTCATATCGTATTATATTGCTGCTAAGATACCTTTATATTTTGGTTGCTAAGTGCACGTGGTACATCAGCTTTCCCTCTTAGACGTGCTAGTCCAACATCTAATGCCATGATCTAGAGAGCAGTACATAGTAAGTAGTGATCTGTGTCTTATTGGTCCCATTCTTATTCATGTGTAGTTAGTCCTATTCTTATTCATGTAAATAAATGCAACAAAAAGAGGATGTTAACAGTAAGGATATTCAAAATAGATTTAAACTTTAGAGAACCGTCGGAGGTTTTTGCACTTGTTTTCTCTCAATCTGTCCGTCCGTGCGGGCTTCTCTCAATCAGTCCGTCCGTGCGGGCTTCTCTCTCTGTCCGTCCGTGCGGGCTTCTCTCAATCTGTCCGTCCGTGCGGGCTTCTCTCAATCAGTCCGTCCGTGCGGGCTTCTCTCTCTGTCCGTCCGTGCGGGCTTCTCTCAATCTGTCCGTCCGTGCGGGCTTCTCTCAATCAGTCCGTCCGTGCGGGCTTCTCTCTCTGTCCGTCCGTGCGGGCTTCTCTCAATCTGTCCGTCCGTGCGGGCTTCTCTCAATCAGTCCGTCCGTGCGGGCTTCTCTCTCTGTCCGTCCGTGCGGGCTTCTCTCAATCTGTCCGTCCGTGCGGGCTTCTATAAAATTGGATCTAATTCTATAAAACAGACTAAATGTGAAGTTTTATGTTGATAATGAAAATTTGGGGTTTACATGTAACACGAACCGGGATCCCTTAAACTTAATAATCATAGTTATAATTGGCCTCAAACAGAAGTCTGAAGTCTCTGACCTCCACTGATTTGACGAAACCCGGGGACACGTTTTTGACCGTGCCACTGATGACGAACCCGGGACACGTTTTGACCGTGCCACTGATGACGAACCCGGGGCACGTTTTGTATAAAACCCCGCCACACCAACCTCGCTTCCAGAATGCTCTATCCCGTCCTTTAAGATTGTGAAACGTTAAATGTGCAAAGTTTAAACAATTACTGTCTCCAATATAAATTAGCGAAGTTAACATTCTACTAAACGTAATCATACCCCCCCC
>CAJDSM010012959.1:14759-29920 GCA_903981925.1 Ostrea lurida | reverse complement strand
TTTTTTTCTTTCATCCTAGTCTGTTTCTGAGTATAATATTTGTTTGTTTTGAATAACAAACCTTCATGGTATTTTTTCACGTAGCTATGCAATCTGAAACTCAGCATGAAAACTCTGTCAGAAAAAGGATGCGAACAAATACTTAACTTTGTAGATACAAGAAAGTTATGTGTATTAAAATGTGACTAACAGTCTCAGCTATTAGCGTCTCGTTGTCAGAATGTGTGTTGACGATTATCAAGACAGAAGCGAAAACTGCCCCGACTTTAAAATAAACGCAGGCATGCTCCGACGACATCAGAGAAGGAATGGGTCCTCTGAAAAAAAGGTGCGGATACATAAAATTTATTTATATAATCTTTTTTTTTTAGGCCATTTAAAAGTACAAACAAATAACTTTAATAAAAGCAAATATATACTACTCAAGTATAAACAAACACGTGGTTACAAGAATAGGCAGGAGGATGATAATAAACATGACGTCATAGACACTTTATTCGTCTCGTCTGGGCAGATGGTTACATTGTATCATTAGCTCAAGTGCGCGTGAGCCTCATAAAACTTTAAATTTTAACAGATTTCGTTTCCATGGCACCATCCAGATGGCCACGTGGATGGAGGGAATTTCATCTTATCTTTGGAACAATGTACCCTTAATGTGTTTCGCTTTGCATAATGTTCTTGTTTGGTTTCACGTCTTTAGATTGTACATTGTTTGTACAGAAACTGGACAGGGGTCTAATGGATGATGTTTTTTGCCTATGTGTATGAAATATTTTTACAACTTTTCAGTGATTTCGTTTGAAGCTCGGTTGTCTTGCTTGAATAATATTTGAAGTCCTTTTCGAGATACTTTCACTAACACAGAGGCGTAGCCAGCTATATAGGTGAATAGGTCCATATTCACAATGCTTAAGCTTAAGAAGACCACAGCCTTTCCTGGTGGCATCCCTACCCCACCCCCCCCCCCACCCCAAACTTTAATCAATTTCAAAATTTGACGCATCCAACTCACAAGAAAAAATGAGTTACGAAATCAGGTTTGCATTTCATAGCAATCAAAATTCACCAAGCGTGGATAATGTAACAATTAATAAACTAAAATGGGAAAATGAGCTCGGCTCTGGTTGCGTGTACGAGACCTGTCCTTTTAAAAGATGAGACTTTATGTTTGAAAACGTGTAATTTTAGTTTTAACTTTAAAGGTTTCCGGGTTGCATTTGGTTACCAATAGAAAAAAAAACCACTAAGCGGGATTTCAGTCAGGGATGTTCTGTTGTTAATGTTTTTATCATTTTTGAAATTTATTTTCTCTTCACTGTGTGAAACTTTAAACTTTTTTTATTTTTATTAAGATTAAATTTAGATGCATTCAAAGCGTTACTTCTTAATATAATGAAATGATTGACATCGATAAAATCTTGTAATTTTTTTTCTAATATGCGTTTCTTTTTATCAACATAAAGATCTGCTCATATAAAATTTTCTTTTAAGTATTTTTAGAGAATTTAAGATGCATTTAGGCTTGGAAACATGATAGTTTTCCTTTGATAAACCTAGATTTGCTAACATTGAAAAGATTAGAATATCTCACTCTTTCCTGTACAATTAAGCATATCAGATTCATTGGAAATATTTAAAAAATTAAAAATATCAAAACCCTTTGTTCCAAAAGATTCAGAAATGAGATTCATAAACATACATGTATACTGCAGTTCCTCATAATCATTACATGTACGACGGGGACCTAAACGCACTGTATAAGTGTCAAGCAATAAGCCACTTACATCCGCTCTAGGTACCTAACGTAAAACAAGGAAAAAGACAATCGACCTCTATTGCTCCGCCCGACCTCTATTGTTTTGACCCTACAGGGATCATCGCCCTCATCATTAGACATACGTGTCCTTTTGTGAAATCATAATGGAACCTAGGTCAACGTACTTATGATTTAAACAGGAACCGTTTGTAGATGGCATTAAATCCGTTATATATGTTTTAGATATGTCGTCTTCGAATGAAGATTTATACGCTGCGGTAAAATGAAGTTTACGAGATGCAGTTTTGAGAATAAGCACTGCCAATTGCTGCTGTAATTGAAGTAAAATTGCTTCATGCTCATTTTTCTTATCACATTAAACCCCTCACGTTTGAACATTAAAGTCTGGATCTGTCGTGCGATAAGAATCTTAACTTAAATATTCATAATGTTTCACATGCAGACAGGATAGGGTAAGAAAGAATACAAGCTTTTTTGCCTGTGTGCGAAGCCTTTGCTTGCTGAGGCTTTACCTCGGTACAAAGTCAAAGTAATAGCAGGTATTTAAATGAGAAACATACCTACTCTATATCATGATAATCAATTATAAGTCTGTATTGTAGGTAATTATTATCAATTGAGAGGTCCCTAGTGGTGCTAGTAATTCATTATAAGTATGTATATGAGATAATTATATCAATTGAGAAGTCCCTACTGATAATTAATTATAAGTATGTGTATGGAGTAATTAGATTAACTGAGAGGTCCTTTTTGTACAATCCTCATCTGATTCAGCCAGCTGTGAAGGATGGGTGGTCTCGATTTTCAGTAACTTTTATTGGATTCTTTACTTATTTATTTAAATGTATATGTTGAAAAACAAAACGGTAACTAACATAAAATGACTCTCGGTGTTCCTAATAGTAACCAATAAACTAAGCGACTTTTATTCAAATTTCAGGTGCTCAAGATTCATTTGTGTTTCTTATACATGAGCATATTTTTTGAGCATTTGCTTTAAAATACGATAGATTTATGACGGATCGACTCCGCGAAATTAATTTCACTATGATTCCTGATTTATTTGTCTATCAGTTTGTTGCTTTTAAAAATCATAATTAAGTTCATTCTCACTAAAAAGAAACTTTATTATTGATACGTTGTATTTCTAAGTAGTTGACTGAAAAGGTGAAGATAACAAACAGTGATTAATCTCGTAAGTTCCAAACAGAATACAAAAACAATCTGCGCAAACTCGTACCCCTGGACACACCAGAGGTGGGATTGGTGCCTAGGAGGAGTAAGCATCTCCTGCCGACCAGTCACACGCCCCGTGAGCCCATTGTCTTGATCAGGTAAACAGAGTAATTACCATGAAACACGTCAGACAGCATATCACCCCATGGCTGGTTGTAATGGCTACATGTAATAAGATCGTTATAACGACCATAGAATTTGCGAAATGCTGTCTTTAAACGTGACTGTTGAAAACCTGCAACGCCAATCATATGCAGAACAAGCTCTTGCGTATCAGATAAGTTGGGAGACATAGACACCATATGCAGTTAATGATGGAATGTTGCCACATAAATATGGAAAGTTGACGATGGAGAAGCTGAAACTACTGTTTGTCAAAAAGTTTACTCAGATACATGTACATCGAATCACATTTGAATGAAAACAATCATTGTTAATAGATAAAACAGAGGTAAGTAAGAAAGTTCCCAGTCATACCATGGGGGTAGATTTCAAATGAGATAAAAAATTTAAATCATCTCTAGGGCGTTTATTAGCTGTAAAATGAAACTTACAACTACGCTGATGCCAATTTTACTTAACAATTTCTTAGGGACAGCGCAGTCCCTGGTTTTGTCTGTTCATGCAGCCAAAGCCTTCCATGATCCTGCGTAGAATGGTGCAATACTGAATTAAAATTATTATTCATATTCAATGACCTTGAGCACTATTCTCAGTAGATTTTGTAAATCACAACATTTAACTTCATCCATATTATTTATTCACAGACTCATTGTAAGTTTATACAAAAAATCATACAATTTTATGTGTTAATTAAGAAAATCTAGTCATATTGTTATACAATCTTAATGAATTTAGTCATCATGCCATATTGTTATACTATCTGAGTGAATCAGTCATCATGCCATATTGTTATACTATCTGAGTGAAATCTAGTCTCATGCCATATTGTTATACAATCTGGGTGAATCTAGTCATCTATATTACTAAATTAACAAGGTTCGAAATTTGGCGCACATCCTATTTATTCACTGTTCACCGGACATCTATTTATTTATATCATCAATGTATAGTTCTACCTGAAGTTTAACAAGACAAGAGATCTTCATCGTATTTGCGCTATTTTAGGAGAAATTGTCAATATACGAAAACATAAATTTAGAACCAGCCGACGGAACGGCGTGTATTGATCCGGAGATACGAATAAAATATAAATTCTCCAAATAAAAGCAACAATAATCACATTGTCTTTTATTTCAAAAAGAGTATAAACTAATGATAAATTTTAGGTGCGAACCCGCTAAATCCACCACTGCCGATCATTCAAAGTAGCGACGGTTTGATGTTTCATCATATACAGACATGACCTTTCAAGTAAGACGTAGATAGTTTCCATAGGCGTAGGACTGTCTTTGAAGAGGAGAGAGAGAGAAGGAGGGGGGGGGGGGGGGAGGAGGCAAACTTAAGTAATGCGACAAGCAAAATAAAAAAAGCTAATGGAACACTAAATGTGTGTGTGTTGTGGGGGGGGGGGGGGCAACTTATAAAATATTATAAGAAAGTAATAGAAAACTGAAGGGGTGGACTTTTAAATTAGTGTCGTGATGCAAGAAAAAATGTTTACTTGACAAAGGGTGGGGGGCAAAAACATACTATTGACTTTCCATTGCCCCTCCCCTCGGCTCCTATACCCATGATTCCTAATACGGCCAGCATGTTCAGTCACGTTACCATAGTTCAAGGACAGACATTGCGTAAGATTGCGACTTACAAAATGCAAACCCCTCTTTACAGTTCGGTAAATTTTAGCATTTTCCACAGAATTTCCCCGATTTTTTGATTGATCGAAATATATGTTATCAAGGAAGGTTTGTTGCAATGCTTTTGTATTACAGCGATTTGCTCCATATACATTTCCCTTCCATTCTGTATGTACTGTGCCTTGTTGGTTGTATATTTCAATTCAGTCATAGGGTTTGGGGGTCTTCCTATATCTTGGTATACACAGACCACAGGTATCTGAATTATGTTGACATGTCACTATATATCAATGGATGGTAAGTATTTGTAATCATGGACAAAAAAAACTGCACTTGATCTACACACTGAAACAAAGGAATTAAGATATATATTTACAAGCCAGGTATTGCAATAGCAATATGCACACATGCATGATATCAACTATACAATTTTGTGATGAAATGTAAATTTTATACAATTTTGTTTATGAAATATACGAAAATATTTTTATGATCGATTGATTATTTTATTGTTTTACGTCTCACCGAGTATGGAGACGTCACCAATGCCGGTGAATTGGCTGCAAATTTAGGCCTATGTTCAGCACTCGAGGCCTTTGAGCAGGGAGGGGATCTTTATCGTCGTGTCACACCTGCTGTGACACAGATGGTGCCCCGGTATATTTTTTCTATTGGGTCTGTCTGATATTGACTTCCCAATATTCAGTCATGCCCGATTTTATCAGGAATAACGTGGGGATTGCTGAGACCTATATTCATAAACGCTACGAGATCCCACCTACGAGTTTGGATTCAAAAAATAAAAATTTTATTGAATGTGCAAAAATGATGTTTTAGCACGATTTGATAATTTTCAGAGATGATCCAGGTTCAGGATTATGTCGAAAGCGACGGAGATGCGGGGCGGCGGATGTCTTTCGCTTGAACATGAAAAAGGAGAAACAAAAACGCCTAAAATGATTGAAAGAAGATTGAGGATGAAGCCAAAGTTGAGCCTGCTGGAGGCGAATAATGACCATTAAAAACGCCCTCGTTCGTGGAATGGAGAACAGCCTCACTGCTGTTAATAGTCTGAATATTATTGATTATTTTCTGAGCGGAAGTCATTTAATATTAAGACATTACAACATATTCGCTGAAACCGTGGTTATTGTACATTAATAATGTGTGACAATGATTGTAGAGAGGTGTGAGGTATGTAGAATCGGCCCTATAAATGTTACGGCACGACAATGTGCAATATGACTATTTCTATAATACTCGCCACAGAACATAATACAAATTCTTAATTCTCGAATTCATCACACCGGCACTCACATCAGTTCAATTTATTAATCGATTATGATGATTTATGTTTAACAGCACGATGTGTTGAAGTGACTATTTTCAAAGGCTACTCGCTCTCTAACAAACATCATAATCAAAATTACGAATATGCGCTTGCCCCACCACGTTAGTGTATAACGTTATTGAAGATAGTTACAGGCACAACATGATGCAGTGAATATTTCCATAGGTCATGGGCGCTGCAAAAGCCGAGTATGGACGTGGAGATACCAACCGCTTTTCCTTTGAATAAGGACAAAATACTATCCCGTCTCTTATCTTTCCGGAGTATATAATTTCGCGACACTGATGCGTAATGGAATACTATCAAAAATCAATAATATTGAATTCATTATTGACATAACATTATGTCGTTTGCCCTAGAGCGATAATAACGTGACTACATGGACGTGTTAGGCGTTAGCTTTGTAATATTGAATTTATATTGTTTTCTGCTGGAGTATCTTGAAATTAGTCACTACACATGTCTCTTGTGACGATAGAAACCGTTGATGTATACCTGAAGGGTGAGCGTACAGGTAATATGATATTTGATATGTTTCTGCTCGGGATTTGACATTAGTCACTTGCACATTGTCCGTACCATGACAATAAATAAGCGTGAGATACCTGGAAGGTGAGGGCGTTTTGTAATATGTATGATATGTTCTGCTCGGGGGGTATATATGAATTAGTCACTGCACATTTCGTGCCGTTAACACTTAAAATTAACGTTGACATCGACGCGTTTGCGAAGAGAAGTTTGTCCTTGTGATACAAATTGATCGTTTCTGTGCGGAGATTTGAAAAGGGAAGGACATACACTTTAACTTTGTACGGCAGATTATCTCTAAGGCTACGAATTAAATAGCATTTACGTCGCAGGCGATGACACACCCCGTGGAGGGTTATGTGTTCACGACCACGACATGTGAGTGCAGCTACTTTCAAATACCGCGCCAAAGAAACATATCAAAATCGAAATCAACACGCCCTCACACTTATGTATACCTAATTTATGTTACACCATCCGACACTGCAGTGACTATTTAAATACTCCGCGTGAAACATATCAAATATCAATTATCACAACGCCTCACACGTTATTATGTTAAAACGTGTTTTATGTTTCGGCACGACATGTGCAGTGACTATTTCAAATACCGCGCAGAAACATATCAACATTCGATTATCGCTGTGCCTCACACGTTATGTATAACGTTATTTGAAATAGTTCGGCACGACGTGTGCAGTGAATATTTCAAATACTCGCTCAGAACGATATACATAAATACAACGCTTCCTTGAAACAATTATAGTTTCTTGCGAGTATTTGAAATAATGACTACATTGTCGTCCGTAACATAAATAAACGTGATACATGACGTGTGCGTTGTAATATTGATATTTGATATGCTTCTACTCGGGTATTTGATTAGTCACAGACATGTCTGCCGCCGGATGATAAATAACGTTATACATAACGTGTGAGGCTTTGGTATCGATATTTGATATGTTCCTAATCGGGTATTTGAATACTCATTGCACATGTCGCGCCGTGACGTAAAGAACGTGATACCTGAAGGGTGAGGCGTGTAAATTTGATATTTGATATGTTTAGGCGCGAGATTTGAATTACTCATGGCACATGTCGTGCGTAACACAAATAACGTTATATTATGAACGTTTGAGAAGTTGTGATACCAATATTGATTTCGTTTCTGTGCGAGTATATGAAAAAGACATTACACTTATCCTGGCCTGTATTGTAAATAATGTGTACCATTACATATGAGGTGTGTTGTTATTGACTATTTCAAAATATACTCGCGCTGAAAACATAGATATCGATATCACAACACACTCTCACACGTCATGCATCACGTTATTTATGTTATGGCACGACACTCGCAGTGACTATTAAAATACCCCCAGAGAACATATTAAATATCGATAACACAACGCTACACACGCCATGCATCACGTTAATTTATGTTACACCACGATCCCGCAGTGAAGTATTTCAAAAATCTCGCGCTGACATTATGAAATATCACGTATCGCAAACGCCTCACACATTATGTATAACTTATTTATGTTTCGGCATGACATGTGGAGTGACTATTTCAAATACTCGCGGCAGAAACATATCAAATATCGATATACAACGCCTCACACGTTATGTATAACGTTATTGTTGATTCGGCATGACATGTGGAGTGACTATTTTCAAATACTGCGCGGAGAAACATATCAAATATCGATATTCTACAACGCCTCACACGTATATAACGTTATTTATGTTTCGGGCACGACATGTGCAGTGGACTATTTCAATACTCGCGCAGAAACATATACATAATACAACAATTCCTTGAATCAATATAAGTTTCTTCGAGAGTATTTGAAATAGACGGTACACATGTGTACCACACAACCCACCTCGCACGTCATGTTACACAAAAATTACGTTTACAGGTTCATGACATTACGGTAGTTTATCGTTGAAAACACGACACCTTGCAGTGGACTATTTCAAATACCCCCAACAGAAGCATATCAAATATCGATATCATAACGCGACAGACGCCATGCATCACGTAATTATTGTTACACCACGACACCTGCATGTGACTATTTCAATATCTCGCGCTGAAACATATCAATATCAATATCACAACGCCTCACACGTTATTATGTAAACGTTGTTTATGTTTCGGCACGACATGTGCAGTGACTATCAATACTCGCCAACAAACATATCAACATATCGGCATCACACGTCATGTTATAACGTTTTATTTATGTACGGCACGACAAGTGTTTGACTATTTTCAATATTTCGCGCTGAAACATAACAAATATCGATATCGCTTATGCTACGAAAGCCTATTAGTATATGTAAGAAAAATAAATTTAACTTCTCTATCTCGTAATTACGAGATAATTATCTCGTAATTACGAGAAAAGACCTCGTGATTTACAAGATAGTAAAAGGTGAATTCAATTTTTACATGATACTAATAGGCTTTCGTACTATGCCTCACATGTTATGGCTAATTGTTTTAAATTCCTCATATATATCTCCGTTATGAAAGAGAGAAAACCTTATAAATTTGTGTTTTTTTTTTTTTTTTTTGTTTTGTTGATGACTCTTGTTATTTTAATGTTTTTTTATTTTATTTGATTCACATGGGACATAAATATTGAAAAGCCTACATTGATGGATTTCCAGCTTGTGTGATTGTGATTTTGAAGCCAGTTAATTATAATGAATTGTGAGTATCTCTTTTGAAATTGTAACCTCTACAAGTCATAAAACTTACCCCCACCCAACATATAGTGGCTGGATACCAGTGGCTGATTTAGAGAGGCGACAGCCCCCCCCCCCCCCCCCCCCTTTTTTTTGGTGACCAAACTTAATTATTATGTTAAAATAATATATAGCTAAATTAACCTCTAAAAAATAACATTGAAAGCTCTAAAATAACAGAGGCTTCAGGGGGCTCCCCCCCTGGGCCCCCGCTTTGTCTTCATCCCAGACCTTAAGCTTATTGCGTCATTTTTCAACGGACCGCCCCCCCCCTCCTTTCGACAAATCCTGGATCCGCGAACTGGGATAGGGCGATTTGTAAAAGCTTGACAGCGCGTCCTTACGCAACGCGCCTTTGCGCAACTAATTACAGTAATAATGTTAAATAATTTTCATTTTCGCTTCTAAGGGGTGAATGCAAGTTATGTAAAAGCGTATGTTAACGCGAAGACGGCGCTGTTTTGTTAAATTTAAGGGTGTTTTGGTGGTGGGGTGGCAGTGGTAGGTGTTGTATTTGAAGTAGCAACTTTACAGAAGCGCACCTTCGCTCAAACATTTTTTTCTCTTATTAAAATTCAAATATATCACACATCATATCTCAATACATACTCGCTCAAACATGATAAACTTTTAACTCTGCTGAACGCGAAGATGCGCTGTGGTGAAAGTTGTGAGGGCGGACATATAAGGACACTTTGGAAAAAAAGTGGCGGACATTAAGTGCAGGCGGACATATAAGGACAGTTTGCCAAAATTGGGCGAGACATTTAGTGAGGCGCGGACATATATAAGGACAGTTTTGGTCCAAAATTGGTGGCGACATTTAGTGCAGGGCGACATATAAGGACAGGCGGACATATAAGGACTCAACAAGGCTCTTTCATTTCCAGAGTACATTGTAAATTTAAATACTACTGTGAATTTTAGAATATGATTAATTGAAAAATATCTCACAAACAAGTATAGAAAGGATAAATGGTTCCCTATGCTTTTAAAACACCCCGCAAATGTCTGATTTACCTTTTTTCGTTATTGATTTTCTGATCTATCTATCAAAGGCATGTGACCATGGTGGAAAGCTCAATAGACTACCAAAAATATGTGCACTTTACATTGTATAGTGCTTTCATACAAAAGACGCAGATTTAAATGCCCAACTCAAACATTACACAAGTCAGCCACCATGCGGGTTAGTATAGGTCCCAAGTACCCTTTGTTTGTCGAAAGAGGTGAATAAATGGGGTGGTTCCCCGAGGGGGTGTCTTCTCTTGTCAAAAGAGCTGAATGAATGGGGCGATTTCCCGAAAGGGGGGGGGGGGTGTCTTCCTATATCTTGGTACTCTGGAATGGGTCGCTTTTTTGACAAGTCAAATATAATAATGGGATGCAATTTTCATCAATCTATAATATCGATGGACAGCGACTATGAACAGGTAACAATTTTGGTATGAACTATATGTTTTCAATGGAAATATATGAATGGATATGGTTTCAAAAATATATGAATGGGCTTTGAAAATCTCAACGGGATGTCTGTACCCAAAAGTGCAAGTTGAGACCCCCGGGTGGTTCTTAAATGAGAAGCAATTATGGCACGATAAAGATCCCTCCGTGCTCGAAGGTTGTAAGTCCTTCCCTAGCTAAGGTGAAATCTCCATACAACAGACATATTTCTTGCGGGACGCTAATCAATATACAACCAACTATTTTCATTCAAGTAAAACTATCGGCTTCTAGCAATATTTGAGAAAAGGGGGTGTGTATATGTAAGTAAATTGTCGTATTTGTGAAACAATCAGAAGGGGGAGGGGGAGCTATAGGAAACAAGTAGTGATAATACATTCAAAACGAAAGTAGATAATTATATTACTTAATTAAATGAATAAATGTTCAATAAGCCATTCATTTGTACAGATATATCCTTTATGAAATGATAAATCCAAGATATAGTTCCCTTACCCGAAAAAGTTCCTGGAGTGACAGTCTTATTGCAATATAAAGTAGTTTAATGGCGGCGTCTCTCGAAATGCAGAACTGCATCAGAATATTCATAGCGTTACAGACTTTTAAATTATGTATGTACATGAGGGTAAACAATATACGTCTTCCCACACATAAAGTGAGGAATTCAAATGGAGAATAAAGTAAACTGAATGAAGATTCGGGGATATATAGTTTTTGGCCTGTCGGTCTGTTCATTTGTCTGTTTGTCAATCTGTGGCAAACATTTAAACCTTTTTTACCCCTTTTACAAATGCATTCTATAGTCAATATATATGCAGATGATACCACGCAAGATGTTTCTGATAAGTCTGTGGATGTGAAAGTGAAAAAAGTACAAGACGATCTTTTAAATTCTATTGAATGGATGCAAAAAAAACAAACTCACTATTTTGAAGAAAACACAATGTATGTTGATAGGGACTTCTCAGAAATTATTGAAATGTAGACAGGAGGGGAAAATTTCTTAGAAAATGTAAATTGTGCTAAACTTCTGGGTGTTTATATTGATAAATGTCTTGCGTAGTCTCATCACACGGATGTTTTATGCAAAAAACTTAGTCAGAAACTAGGTGTTTTAAGGAGATTGAGTAATTTTATGTCCAAAGAAGCACTACTCAAAATTTACAATACCATAGTTTTTCCACATTATAGCTAATGTTTGTACGGATGGCATGATGCCAGGAACAAACAAATATCACTAGGCTTTTTGAATTACAAAAAAGCAGCAAGGATCATTTTAAGACATCAGAGTAACCTCCAGTTCAGTGTCAACTTTTAACATGTTATCAAGCTTGAAATGGATGCCCATGCCAGACTATTTATATATCGGAAAATTATTCTTTGTCTTCAAAGTTTAAGTGTTTTTAGATTTGTGAATGAGGTATCCACAAGAAATACAAGACAGAGTGTTAGTAATTTTATTTATGTTACAAAAACCAGAACCAAATATTTCAAAAGATCTTTTATCATTTTCGAGCAGCATTTCATGGAATTCATTAATGCCCGATTTTATTAGAGAATGTAGAAGCTTTGACTTCTTTTAGATCAGCCTACCTTAAACATTAATTTGATACTCAATATTATCTGTATATAGAATATCTGTGATAATTTCATGTTGCTGTGGTGTATGATTTATATGTATATATGTTTAAAGACAGGACCACAATGTAAACTAGTTTTTATAAACTAATTGTGCAATCCTGTTTAGATAAAGGTCATTATTATTACATGTATTTACGCAATAAAAGATGAACATTTCATATTTTTACATGAATATGTATATCCCATGTGGAAAAACTTTAAAACTGGTACCAAAATTTAGGACTTTGTGGACTTTGTATTTGACCTTGACCTATGTTTAGAAAATTCTAATGTAAGTCATAAGAGGTACTGCTTTCATATTAAACGTGCGCAATTTTTGTAAAAAAAGAAAAAAAAGGGAAAAAAAAGACCTTTGCGTTGATACCAGATTTGTTGACCTTGCTACCTTGACATTGTCCATTGAATTAGTTTTTGGAGGAGGGGGGGGGGGGGGCTTTCTCAAACTTGGTCATATTTCTAGAATATACGAGGTACATTTTTCATAGTGACCATGCGTATGCGTATTCCTTATAGCAAGGTCTTTCTAATGGTACCAAAATCATTGACCTGGCTTCAATATCATAAACAGATAATAGACTTAAGTCAAAATTTCAAATCCAGATTTTTTGATTGACGTGATTTTTAAAGATTGTATCCGTAGATTTTAAAACAAATATATCAACATATAACGTTTTGAATTTTCAATTTTCATTGATATTCTTATCATTTGATTTTATTTTAAGTGATTACTTAAGTAGCGCCGATTCTCATTGGCTAAAACACCTTTTCAAAATTCAGATGATTTTTCCATGAACTACTTTCGTAAAGCCGGGACTACTTATTTAAGTGGCTACCACGAAACGCATACCACTACTTGGTGAAGTTTGAAAGCTATTTGCTGCGGATAGAATTAAAATCTTACCTCGATATTTAGTCAAATTCCCTTTCATTCTGATTATACCTCCTTCAGTCACTGTGATATTGAATTATAAAAGTCTCTGATATCGTGTAAATTTCCTACACTGTTCAATTTCCGTCACAATATCATGTTGGGAGTTTATGAAATAGACAGTGTGACACGGGTTTCTAATTCTAATGCAAGTAACCAGATGTTTTATATTTAAATCCGGTGATTTTGTTGGCCATCTTGTTAAATTAGATTATTAATTTGCTATTAGTATTGAAATGTTTACTGGTGAGTAATGGGCAGTCCTTGAGCACAGTACGTAAGTTAGTATCGTCTATTCAAGGGGGTACGTAGAAGGCCGACATTTCATCTGCTGTCCCGGCGAGGGGGAAGGGGGGAGGGGCACTTACTATATACCGATAGATAGGGACGTGCCGCTGGAATAGGTAGCCTTTCCACTACAGAATATATGACAAGAAATCAGCATGAAATATACATGATAAGGTTAATGTTTACTCAATTAATTATATGAATGGCTAATTATATGAATGGCCTACTAATTTGATCCAGCTTTGGCAGTTCTTGTTTGTCATATGGGAAAAGGTCACCATTTGACCAGAAAATTATATGAAAAGGTATACCATTCTCAAATCTAAAATATATGAAAAGGGTGGGGGGGGGTTGGGGGTTCGAAAGACATCGAAATCGAAAGACATCTTTCCCTGGGCACGGAAAGGGAAACCTGTCTGCCGTTCAAGCAATGTTAGGAGAGGAATATCTAGTTACATGTATCGATAATCGCTCCCACCTGCCGATCAAATAATTAGAGTAATCAGTGCGTAAAGATTGGCATTAACATCTCAGACAGCATTTAAACAACCTCATAACAAGTTGTATAGGTAAATCTACGGAGGGAAATAAAATATGAATGAATGAATTGAAATTGAAAACCAAAGTTTTGACTTTCTGACTGTAAAGATATTCATGTAAGCAATATTCTAACCCCGATTCTGTGTTATGTAAACAAAGACTCGTGTCATTTTATGTAAACAAAGACAGATGAAAATCTAAAACATCATAATTTTAAACAGCCATGAATTACCACTTTAAATATCCTACAGAATGCTTCCGATTAGATATTTAGCGAACAATAACATATACCTGCATCTTTGTTTACAAAATAAATAATAAACTCTCCGTAAGGACATGGTAACAATACACAGCAGACTGTTGGAAGACCTGATCATCGATATCAAAGACTATAAAGATATTGTTAATGAAGAACTCTGGGACAGCATACTTTTGATATCAACTTCTGAGTAATTCAGGGTACTTGTGCGTAGAATCAGAGTGATGTTTAATATGCAAAGTACATATGTAATTCTTTGACTGACTGATCATTAGATATGGGTACATGTATTACCCCCACTCCCATATTTGTTGAGGAAGCACCTGTGTGTCTTGTCCAAAAGTCTACTCTTGAGTTCGAGGTTCGCTCGGCCTGTGGCCGCGTCATAAGACGTAAACATGCTTCTGCATGCTAAAACTTCTACTCGGTAGGAAAATAGAAACGCACCCATCACATACCCCCTTCTAATTAGCATTGCATACTACTTTTTCCTGTATCGTTTCCCACTTGCCTGAGAAAAGTTATGGCTTTTAGGTGAAACAATTTGCCAGTTGTTTAATTTTGTTTTGCAAAAATGAAATGTGCTAGGTTTTGGAGGCTTACTGTCTTAAGCCCCCATCACACTG
>CAJDSM010012959.1:0-14734 GCA_903981925.1 Ostrea lurida | reverse complement strand
ACTAACGATTCACTACGCTCTCCACGACTTCAAGTCTAAATGATCGTAGTAGAATCAATGGGTGATTTCATTAAAACGTGGACCGGTGTGACGGCAATCCGACTGTAACTACGACCAACATATCTATCAATAGTCCAATTTCTAGCACGAATTCTACTACGACCTTCACGAGTACAGTACGCTTCTTCTACGACCTTTCCATACACCCATGCTACGATTGTACCCGACCACCACGACATCCTTACGATACCACTACGATCTATGCGATTGTTTCTACGTTCTCCCTACGGTGCTACTACGCACGGTACGAATGGTACCACGCCTACACTGTTTCGCTTTACCCGCGACTGTTTCTAACGATCTCTCGCGATCGCTTGTCATGCATGCCATTTTTAGACTTTACATGTGTCAGTTTTGAGCTTTGTTTTGGCACGAGACCATCCTCCTTCAATTAGCTTGAACCCGTGGGGGTCCGAGTTAGAATTAGATACCCACAACCCGTAATGGTCAGTGACGTCTCCATATAAGCGAAATACATGTATTCCTCGAGTTGGACATAAAACAATTACGATAACCAATCAATCAATTAGCTTTATTGCAAGGGCAACAATGCTTGATGATACTTGCACGATCCTTCTTTTTTTTTTTAGGGCACACGCAATGTTTTCTCATAAAAATGTGTAGGTATGTGTGACGGTGATCTATGATGTTTGTCTACTAATCTCACAATTATCCAACATCATCTGAACAAAGGTATTTGAAAGTTTGTAAAAGGCTCAGCCACACTGGATCGCATGTTTTCTGAATCGTGCCGAAAGGATGGCAAATTTACCAAGTACGGATCAGTCGGCAATGTTTGCTACAATCCCATCTGCAATCACGTTCTGCGATTTCGGTGAAAGATCATCGTAACATAGGTGGTTGACACCAGACAATTTGACGTTTGAAATAATACAATGTAATTGACTTTTTTAAAAAAAATCTCGTAAACATGTATGAAAATAATTAATACATAATGTTTACGGAAAGATGTTTTTTAAATCAAATATTATAAAACGTCAAGTGCTTGTGGTGATAAATGATCGTATACGAGTACGATTGGTTGTACGTATACATTTGCGACTGGTAGTGCCGACAATGCAAGATTTGGTCTGCGACTTCGAAATCGCAGGTTGAACATCAACCTTGCTGCGATGACTGCTATTGTGACAAATTACGAATTTGGGGGAGTTTAGTTTTCTGCGCTCTTTCCACGATTTCCAAATTTTAAAAAAAAAAATCTGGTCGCGCTAGATCGTAACCAGGTCGTAAGCTCGGGTGTGACAGGCCTTAGTAAGATCGTAATACGAGGAGTGCTATGACGCAGAGAGCGTGGTAGTAGTGGTGTTTGATCGTAGAAGGTCGTAATTAGTGCCGTAATGTAATCGGGTAAATGATCGTGATGGGAGCGTAGTAGCGGCGTAGTGTGATCGTCTATAAATTAGGGGCGGGAATTTTAGTAAGCGCTGTGCCACGAACCTTCAATGCGATAGTTACCCGACCCGTGCTACGCTCTTCCTACGACTCGCTGCGGCTGCCAGTACGCTCTTTTTTTTTTAACCACGGACTTCAACACTAACAATGTTTTGAACCATGTTCAAAATTTTACGTAGCGCGTCGTGGTCGACCAACGACCAGCCACGTCATACTACGACCTCCAAGGACTTCAAACGACGACACGGCTACGGACCTGTCACGATTAGGCAAAAAAATCAGATCGTAGTAAGATCGTGGTCCGGTGTGATGGGGGCTTTTAGGAAAGATAACTCTTTCATCGACTGAGTGATCTTTTCAATTTTTGATTTGGTTGGTTCAGATTCATTGTAGCAGTTATTAAAGAATTAAATTTTATTATGTTACAGTAATGAAACCCTCAATTTTCAAAAATATTTCCAATTACGAATGACGAAAATGCAGTGTATATAGGATATGATATATCTTGTTGGAAAATAGGAATAAATCTCATAAATTAAGGTGTATTAAGAATATGCAATGTTTTTAATAGAAAATATTTTTTTTTTTAAAATTTAACGTGAATAGAAAAAATATGATAATGAAACGACAAATAATTTTGATTTTTTGGTCATTACAATGGTCCTAATAGTATAATCAAGGGCATATCCCAGTTGGGGGATTTGAGGTTAGAGGGGTGCAACTTTACGAGGCAGGCCGAGGGGATCCGGTGATGCTGCACTTGAGGCCCCTCAGTAAACAGGGCAAATCCAGAGTGCGAGCGAAGCACGCAGAAAGATTCTGAAATTACAGATTTTAAAGGACGTTGAGGTATGTCTCTAAGCTAATGAATCATCATGTTTCGCAAAAAGATTGACTGGTATCACAAATACATGTACATAGAAGGTGAACTTACAAGCGGTCATATATTGAACTTGGTACGACCTTAAATGTCTTTCTGAATATTATAAATAGGGTGTGGGTGTAATGTTGTCTGCCATCCAATCATTAACAATCAAAATCCATTATCTAGGTAAAACGAGTTTACTTATATTATTAAGTATAAACAAATAAAAAGGTTGCTTGGTAAATCAAAATTGCAATAATATAATGCAAAGAATACAAATTAGACCAGCAAACGAACAAGTATTTTGGAAATAAAAGCATCATTCATTGATACTGTATATGCACAAACTAATTTAATACACCGGTTTCGAGATACGAGCTTCTTTGTGTAAGAAGGTGTAAATAGTTGAAACTTTGAATGCCGAGGTGGGACACAATCGCAATCCTCGGCAACTTCGCTGCTGCAATATAAGCAGTGTGCGAGGTAGTACGAGCCAGCGCAAGGAGTTTCCGAGTGGGTGGGAAAAATGGGGGAGATGAATTAAATGTGTTAAAAATATGTTTTAAATATATAAATGTAAAAAAAATTACAATATTGGCGAAAAAAATGTTTTACGAAAGTGATATGAAAAAAAAAATGTGATATTTGCAAGTAATACCTAGACTATAAAGGAAATAAACATGTATTTATCTCGAAACCGTCAAATTAAAAGCCTATTTAACATCAAAATTGCCCCGATACAAAATGGTCTCGCATAAACACGGAGACCTATTTTTAGTACCGTTAGTAGCTCCGTCCTTTGTTTATGATCGAATTTAAAAACTTAGGTAATTACATACATAATAGAATATGACCTGCCTTAGTTTTTAACAATACCCGGGTATTCTAGTAACTGTCTCGTGTCACAGTCACTGTTAATCTCACTGAGATTAAGGTCACTGTATAACGTGTATGTCCTGTTCTACATTTATATATGTTGGTGTATTGTGGAATTGGTATGTATGTAAACATTATTATGTAAACATACAATCTGTTTTAACCCCTTGATGTATTCTGTTTATTTTGGGTAGTAGAATATTCGTGTGTAGGAAATTTAAGTACATTAGATTCCTCTGATGGTGGAAAACCTGGTCCGCCTCGTGTTTGTCGTCCCCAGTCCAATTTCTTTCCTTTCTATAAGTTGTACATATTAACAGCTAACTGGTTGCATTCACCTTCGCTAGACAAGGGTTTTCGGTCACTCCACACCGCTCCCCATATTCTGATTAAAACTTCTCTCTCTCTTCTCTCTCTCTCATCTCTCTCTCTCTCTCTTCTCTCTCTCCTCTCTCTCTCTCTCTCTCTCCTGGTAAACACGTTATCTCAACACTTTAACTTCCGAGGAACAATCTTATCCCGGAACTTTACCTAGCCTCATTATCAAAGAAATCGTTCCTACAACACGTTGCATATTAGGACAACATAACCGATGTGACCGGAAGTTTGATAATGACAGGAAGTAAATCAATACGTGTACTGATGCAGGATATGCAGTTTTCTTATTAAAAAGTTTTGTTCGTCATTGCTTATTAGTAGATACCTTCCTATGGATCCACACGTAATTCTCAGTGGTTTTCATATACAGTAATATTTCTGCTATTGCAATGATGATTTTGAATTGAACATTATTTTAAATGGTATATACTAATATATGCAAAAAAAAAAAAAAAAAAAATTGAGAAGCAAGTTCGTACAATTTTAGCGATTTCTCTCCCACACGTTATTTATAATGCTAGTTGTGATTAAGAAAATAATACACGACAATATAGATATAATGAGTGTTGTATATTTCACCCATAAAGTATGGTGTGTTTAATGTACATTGTGCGTGTTTCTATGTGTGTGCTGCTGTGGGGTGTTTGTATGTACAACTATCAAATCACACCTAGGATATGGTGGAGGAGATAGAACTTATTTGGTAGCATTTGTCAATTTTTATTAGAGTTGGAATCTGATGAAAATTGAAGAAAACAAACAACTGAGCAATCTCATAGACTCCTAGAATATAATAATTAGAGGACACGTATTTATTAAAAGTGTTTGAAACCCGTTTTTAAGAGTCATTTTGGGGTATTGGTCATACTACCGTGGATTTCTTCCTAAATAGCACCGCGGGGGGGGGGGGGGGGGGACTTACTATATACCGATAGATAGGGAGTGCCGCTGGAATAGGTTAGCCTTTCCACTACAGAATATATGAAAGAATCAGCATGAAATATACATGATAAGGTTAATGTTTACTCAATTAATTATATGAATTGTATTATATGAATGGCCTCTAATTGAATCCACTTTGGCAGTTCTTGTTTGTCATATGGGAGGACACCATTTGACAGAAAATTATATAAAGGTATACAATTCTCAAATCTAAAATATATGAAAAAGGTGGGGGGGGTGCAATGTCAGCGAACGTCCCTACCCATAAAATTACGAGTGCCCCCCCCCCCCCCGGGAGTAGCACCACCGCCAATTTTGCGAAATAGAACACGCCGCAATTCTGCACACAACACGCCGTCGTAATCCTGCAATTTCTCCAGAAAATTACCACCAACGAACACTCCATCGCTACCCCGCCATGTCCCCAGTAAAAACATCCGTCGTATTCCTTCATCCCCCCCCCGCCCATAGAATCTAAATGATATGCCGATATTCAAAAGTAAAAGCGTGAAGAAAAAAGCAATCTTATACTAGAGTTGTCCCTCGTCCCATACATACAATGTTTATAAATGATATACAAACCATTCTGCAGATTAAGACAACACTAAATGACAGTTTTTTATGCCCCGCACAAATTGGTCAACCATATCGTTTTATCTAGTCCGTTCTTCCGCAACAAGCAGTTTTCCGGACTTAAAAAAAAACAAACTTGAGATGTGAACTCATTTACCCGGGTACCAATAGCGTTTAGCGTTTACGGCCCGGCTAATATGCAAGGCCTACTCTGCGCGTAGTAAATTCCGGAAGCGGCCGCCAAAAACTGCGAAAATAAAACTTACACTCTTCGTAATGCAATCCATGTAGTTGCTTTTAAATTTCCTAATCAAAATAACTCTTTATAATTTCAAACCAAAGTTACAATTGAAAGCGAAGGATTTTATAGTAAGTGTAGCGGACAGTTTAAAAAGTAAACTTGTACTGTCTCTCTAGTGAGCTAGCGAGGATGCGAGCGTGGTAGCACCTGGATTGGTGACCGCTACATGTTACACTTGGATTGTTCACATCTATATATGAAGTCAATATTGCCGGTGATGGGCTGCAAAAATTAGGCAGGCTAATGCCTTTTTCAAAGAGCAAGGAAGATATCTTTTTGTCGAGTAAAAACTTACTGTAAACACCGGGCATTGGTTTTATGCGGACATATAACCAATCAAATCAATCAATGTTATTCTGGTTCTATCTTATCCCTCCCTTATACATCGGTATTATTTCATTGGTATATTTTATCCTCTGCCTAATTAATCTCTCTCTCTCTCTCTCTCTCTCTCATCTTCTCTCATCTCTCTTCTCTCTTCTCTCTCTCTCTCTCTCTCTCTCTCTCTCTCTCTCTCTCATCCGTACGGTGATAGCGAGTAAATTACTTTTCCTTCGCAATTGTAAATGTCTGTATGCTGGAGTTTCTTCTTCTTCCTTCCTTCTTCTTCTTCTTCTTCTTCTTCTTCTTCTTCTTTCTTCTTCTTCTTCTTCTTCTTCTTCTTCTTCCTTTAAATGCCCTGTAGCTATTTTTGATAATGTATCTACTGATATCCAGCTTCTAGTTGGAATCGTGCGACCCTACAAAAGGTGATTAAAGATTTTGTGGATGCAATGTGCTTGTTTTTCCACATACAAGTCTTTTCTACCTGATGTTTTGTATTTTCCTTATATCATATAATTAAGCATGTACCTACAAGCATTTTTATCTAAACCATGATACCGACGGACCTGAAGCAAACAGTAAAAAGAAATTTATCAATTTGTAAATTGTACTCTGAGGAAAAAAAAAAAAAGAAACAAAATTGGCAAGTTCATATCGGTAATTTACTGCTCAAAATACTTGACTCATAATTCTTAATGTCAGCAATTCGACGTTTACATTATCTTATATATAACGTATGGACCAGATGTTTTGGACATAGAAATGACGTCAGTGTTAATAAAAACTTAATTTTTAGACAATGTCTGGCCGAAGGCAGTTACGGATAATACACAGAAAGTGGTATTTTGGGGGATCGTGAAAAATGTTCATTCATTAGAAAGATAGCATTATTGGTTAATGAAGATTCACATTGAAATATCGAATTTTTCATGGCCAAGTGAAACGACGGTCTGGAGATGAATCCTCCGCCATCATTCTGTGTCCTTCAATTTCGATTGGTTTCGCTGAATTGTATATGACCTATCTACGTAATCAAAATTGCCCTGCATGTCAAAAATACATATTGCAGCTGAGTAGTCTAATCCACTACTGCATACATTTGAAAATACACCGATATCAACTCTACCGACAATAATATTGCTACACACTTTTTTTTTTTCGATTATTAAGTTCCTGCCTCATAAGAGTAAAAAGATATTATGCTTACATATCAGATAACAATAATTATTGATGTAGTATTAAGGTCGGGCCGGATCGACGGATATCTATTCTGTTTTCACGAAATGAAGACAGATATTTCTATCCTCTAATATGTGTTACTGGTTATATACCGGGCCGGGAACTAGTTAGAGTGTCAGGGGACTAAGAAACAGTCTGACCATTCGGAACTCTAGAGATGATGAATGACTCCTAAAATAGGGGAAATAACTTTCCAAATGATTTACAAAAAATGTGGGTTTTTTCTGTATATTGTAATCAAAATTTACATTCTTTCAATAAAATTATCAAAATTACATTAGCCAAATGAAAGGCGGTTGAAAAAGAACAGTGATCATCTCGTTAGTCTCAACAAGAATACAAATCACGAAGTTGGGTAAATAACGGACCCCTCGACACACAAGGTGGGATCAGGTGCCTAGAAGAGTAAGCATCTCCCTGTTGACCGGTCAGCACCGGCCGTAAGCCCATTGTATTGATCAAGGTAAACGGAGTAATCCGTAGTCAAAATCAGTGTAACACGCAGCACAAGTTAAGGCTGAAGTAAGGGGGCGTGGTCTAATATCTAATTAGGAATGTGTATTATGAACAATCACAAAAACAACAAAAATATCGGAACACTGGCAAATATCCTGTAATTAGAAATAATTATTGTTTATTTAAATGCAACGGGAAAGTATTAGTACTACACCAAAACTTAAACATTAAACGGCTTTGTTGTCGTGTGTGTAGTCTGACGCCCTCCAAGATATAAACAAAACAATCGATCACGATGCACTTATTATCAATGACGTCATCAGCGAATCTAGTGTGACGCATTTTGTGATCTAGAGGTGGCGGATCAAATGTTTTTGTCAACAAAAAAATTAATTTGATGTATGCAATATAATGATGGAAATATTTAAAGACAATTAATTGAGCACAATGCCCACCTTATAAATTCACTAAAATATTATCTATTTATCCCCGTAGGAAAGCATTGATGCCTTATTTATGATAAAGGGGAATAATGTTGAGTCATGGGTGGTCATGCATATCGATTCAATTACAAGGGCATGCCCTGAATACAACACACTGGTGGTTGTTTAAAACCCGAACCAAATAAATATTAAGCTATTTGAAAAAAACGTTGCACTCCTAAGAATCAATAGAAATAAATTGTCTATTTGAAGATCGAGGTTTGCAGATGACTGGTAAGAAATTCAAACATACGATAACAATAATATTATTTTTAACAATTATAAGTCAAAAATCCTGTAAAGGAATGCAACGTAATCCATAAACCTACAGAGGTTTATTAAAAACATTTCATGAATCAAAGTTAGGATTTCAATAACGAAATACGCCCCTGTAATATTGAAATTTATTGATAATTCACAATACTGGTGGTCAGTTTTGCAAAACCAAAGCGTGAATGCCGAGTCACGTGATCAATCTAAATATGAAATGTAATCGTCCTGAATAATGTATTTTCGTCCATTATATTTTATCAAAAATTTTCAATAAGTTCCAAAAGATGATTTTAATTCATTCAAAAATAAATGTGTTTTTCGTCGCAGTATTTTCAAGCGAATTTCCAATGGCCACCTTAACTGTGCTGCGAAAATAACGGCTTACCATTTCTATGAAACCGTCGACAGTAATTTGACCAATATGGTGAGCTTTAATGGAGAAAACTAGATCGTTATTAAATAACGACTATAATTAGAATTTACGAAATTGCTTACTTTAAGCGTAAGTGTTGAAAATCCTGCAACAACAACTTCTTGTATGTAGCCTATCTGGATTCAAAAATTGATTTATACGCAGAACTTGCGTATCGATAAGTTGAAGATACATAAACACAATATAAATAAGGTGATGGAATGGAATTTGCTGACCAAAATATAGAATTTGAACGATGGGGAAGCAGAAATCGAACCAATTTGTCATAAAGTTTAGTGTTGGTTTGCTTTAAAAATCTGTGTTCAAGAACATAATTATCCAAGTACGAAGCAGATATGGACCGACCTCTGTGGCGGTTCTTTTATGGTAGTTCACTGGGATATATCGAATCCATAGAAGAATGAAAAATGTATCATTAATAGATAAAATGTCGTTATATATACGAAATGTCAAAATTACAGGCCACATCTAGAGAGTTATTTCCTCTCAATATAATAGCTTTTGAATAGATTCTGCTTTTTAAGAATATGAAATAGGTAAGTTATGAATAGGAGATAATTCGTTCCCATGGGGATCAGAAGGAGCACAATTCATTTCTATAAAGGGAATTTCCAACATCACCAAAAGACTACAAAGAGATTTTAAAATAGGAAATTTAGCATTAAATTTTAATATTAATCCAAACTTCAGAGAATCAGAGTAGAAGTTTAACAAGTAATATAGTTTTGTGAATGACTGATCATTTGCTCGATAAAGCTATTCAAAATTACTATTAATTTGAATAGAATTATCAAAAATTACAATTAATTTCATTAAAAATATCAAAAAATTTCAGATCATGAGGAGAAAACACTGTATGGAGCTTTCTTTCATTGCACTAATCATCTGCTCAACTGTAGCGATGATCAACAATGATGATGATGAAAGATGATCGCGAAGCGACGATGACGATGAGATATGAGGAAGAAACCAGTTGTGTTTTCGTCCTAATGGTGTGAAGATAAAAGCGGGCGAGGAGAAAATTCAATCAAGCGGCCTGTGTGTTTTGTTCCTGCATCCCCGGGGAGAAGAGAATGCCGGTCTTGGAGCCATTGACTGTCCCCCCGGCGGATTGTAAGATCCCCAGACGTGTAAAAGGAAAAATGCCTGCCGTCCGTCTGTCAATAGGCAAGGTCAACAGACCAAGGTATACCGGATTTCCTGATTTATTATCAAAACACGTGGTTTAAGTACGTACAAAGCGCAACAATGGGTTGTAACGATGCTTTCGTGGCTTTAAATTCCGACAATGATTTTCATTCTATTTGTTCAAGAACGCAATCTTGTTTCTTGGTATCTTAAAGGTGATTCATTCAGGAAATTGGAATTTGACCCTCGATATGTAACCAAAGGTCAAGGTCCACTTTTGGCATTTTATAAAATACCATCAAGGAAAGGATATAATTTGCAGTTTTAACAGGGAATTCCCTTAAAAAGGCGATGACTCAAGGCGGCGTCAAACTGACCTTAAGTCAGAGACGTGGTGGCAATGTGGTCAAGTCTGTATGTAGACGGTTTGTTAAGTCACCCGAGTCACTCATCAATATAATTACAATAATGTTTGTTCCATTGTTTGGCTTTGGTTTGCAGTTGTCTTCCCAGGAATCAACTTGAAACATTTTAAGCTTCTTTTTGAATTGGCTAAACATATTCCACCATTAAAGAATATACTACACGTGGTTTAGGTGTAAAGGCCAATAATAAGTTTGGTAAATTTTGCATCCTCGAAGTTTCTGAGAAATGGTTACAAGCCAATCAAGATTAATGTAATCTTTAGATATCTTTCTCTGCTCTTGGATATCAAACATCTATTGGATAATTATGACTAGGGACTCTCCCTTTTGGGACTAAATATCCCTGCGGGGCACACTATATAAATGAAACAAATACATTTACTTCCTCAGATTTAGCCAGATTGTCTAATCTAGTAATAGTGTTTTCTTATTGAAAATGTTGCTTAAATAAGTAATGAAATCAATTAAATAATTCAAAACTTTCTGGTGAATGCTAAATTCAAATGTTTATCACCAATCTGCGAGTCGTTCAGGAGGAGTTGCGGACGACGCCAATTGACGGCCATTGAGGCATATGATTGGTGAAAATGCCGAGGTTCAAACGCTCGTAGCCTCTAAATAAATTGTCAGAGAATCAAAATTCCTGACAAGTACATCTTCAATTGTTTGAATTTAGAACTCCATAAAGTATTAGACTGAGATGAAACCTATAGCTATATATCGCCTAGATTTTGTTTGGCAGGGGGTAAAGCACCGGGCTTTTAGTCAACCAGATCCCATGTCGGGTATGTTGCCCAACACTTCCACTGTGTCTCTGTTTAAGACTTATGAGATTCAATCACTGTTTGCTATCTTTAGCTCGTTCAACTATACACCAATAAGATGATAGGCATCCTTACCAAAGTACTTCATCCAAAAAAATGATAGCAAAGGCTAAAGAACGAACATGATCATCCTGCAAGTCCCAAGCAGAGTGCAAAAATAAAAAGTAAGGCAAAACACGGGACCCTGGACACACAGGAGGTTGGATCAGGTGCCTAAGAAGGCCGTAAGCATCCCCTGTGCCGGTTACACCCGCCGTGAAGTATCATACTTACCCATGTACTTAAGGCAGTGGAGATATACGTTGTGGTGGGACAGTTTAGGCAATTTTACCTTAAAGGTCACGTCAATACAAGGCTAAAAGGTAAAAAGATAACGAGCAGTGATCAATCCCATAAGCCCCTAAACAAAATACAAATTAAAGAGTTGGGCAACCACGGACCCCTAGCTATTCCAAAGTAGGATTATGTGGCCTAGGGGAGGAGTAAGCATCTCCTGTACGACGTCACACCCGCCGTGAAATTCTTATCAAGATCGGTAAATGAGATTAGAAGTCCAAAATCATGTTATTAAACTTTGTGGACCAGCATTTGACCTAATAAAATCGTAAAAAAAGGTCAATGTATAAAACTAAAATACAGCGAACAAATATCGTCTGCCTGATAAATCCATCGGTTAATAAGGTCTACACCTTTAACATTGGTTATAAAACAGTTAAACTAGAAATTTGGAATTATGGTGACCTGAGAATTAACAGGAAATCAAAGGACGGTGACCTTTGTTAGTGATTTTTCAGCAAACATGAAAAGGGGTTGGATGTGATCATATGAAACTCGCTTGGAGCTCTTTCCTACGATTGTCCTCTGGGATAAGTGGCAATTGTTTCGTGACAAGAGTTGCCTAACTTGGTTTCCCTCATATCATAATTTGAAATTGCATATTAGTGTTCCAATTTGCACGATGATTTGGGTTACATTGGAAGAGACTAATATTTAAGAATAAGTCTTTTGGGGTCCAGGTCAAAGGGCGTGGAATCAATTACGAAAACAGATAATATAATGGTCAAAATTAGAACTTGGTCAGGATCGGGAAGTTTGTTGTTCATACACACACCAATTACTTTTGGTAGCCATCATAGTACCACATAAAGTAGTTTTGATTTACAGGAAGTCTAACAACTAATATTGATATTTTGTGTCCTTCACAGTTTCATGGACAAAAATAATGGGTACCTGCTTTTATGCGGACCGGGAAACATTTCAAACAACAGTCACAGTGTATCACCACTATCCGCAATTTCAACAATACGTCATTGGTGTAGACAATTTAACTTTTTCCTGTTTCTGACGGAAATATATGTGTCTTTTTGTGCTATACAAATCTTTTTTCAAATTGAAATATGGAATAAAAATATTAAAAATCATATCTCATTAAAAACATTTTATTTTATGTACTAACATACACGTATTTCCATCTCCAAACAAAACCATACTGACAACAGCAAACTACGGTGCGTTACCAAAATCCGGGCTTATCCGGGCCTCAAATACTGGCGGTATCTCTGATTACGTAGTCAGGATATTAACGGTAATATATATTGTCTCGTCGTAAGCTCACGCCTAACCTCAATGACGTAGTGTGAACGGAAGACAAGGCGGGCTTGGCGATATTGTACACGCAATTACAATGGACGAAATTACGGAGGTTCATGCACTTTGGTTTTCCAAAAACCTAATTTTGCACTAAATCGTGCATATTTACTCACAATTGCCGTAGTTTGTTAAAAATATGTCTTTAAAATTACTATTTTTCCAAAATCAAACTCCCACATATTGAAATACATGGTACTATCATAGGTGAACAAATAAACAATATTCATGTATGTGACATACATGTGAGTTGAATACATATTGGCAATTGATGATTTTGTCAATGTAAAAGTAAAAATGTCTGCAAATCGAAAACGACGACTTATGAAAAAGCAACTAAAACCGTCTACATGATTAGGAGGCATCTCTTTGCATGAACTGATATGAAAAACAAAGTACTTCAAGATCATGGTTAAATTGTACTAGTATCAAAAAACCAGTTCTTCTATAATACTATGAACTCCATTTCATAAAGCTTGAGGGGTAACGTATAACGTAATACAATTCCTTCACAATCGATACAATATGAAATTCAATAAAATCAATAATTTTGAAAATTAAATGAGTAATTCTTAGCAAAAATGACAATTTTCAAAATATGAAATACCAATTTGTCAAATGATAAAGTTATATATATGTACATGTACTTGGCCCTATTGTACCATGAATACACAATAACACATTCACGCCATTATATAAACACAAGCTGGCCGATACAATCATCACGTTTGCACATTTGTACCATTAATGTTTCAACCCAGCTCGTAATACGGGGAAACTGTCACTTTATTTTCACTGTCACTACTGGTTTTATTGGTAATGCGGCGCGATCTGAGAGGGAGAGCTCAGAACGGTAATTTGGTAAACGTTTTGGTCACTCTTGGGACGGACAGAAGATGGACGGCGTCTTGTCCTTTGTTACTGTAACTATGGATTGTATCACTACGCGAGCGTCTGATGACGTCAGGACTGGACAAATAATAACCATGCTGACATTGATTGTCCAGGGGTTTGAACGTTGCAACCGCTGACATTGCATACAAACTGGAATGGCATCGGTTTGGTTTCCCATCTGCATCCGGGGGCTCCGAGACCAAGTATCTCAAATATCCTGGACGCACTGGAGTTCGCTTTGCCTACGATACTTTGTCGGATTTCACGTCCTCCTCCGATATGGAGCGAACACATGGCGGCAGACCCATTCTGCCTAGTATGACTCACAAGTACTCTTTCAGAGTTACTTTCATATAGAATATTCAGAATTTGGTTGGCCTAGTGAGCGGAGGGCGCGTTCCATTCTATACGCTGTGTCCGCCCGACGGAGACTATTTTGGAAAGAATAACGTCATCCAGATCCCCTGGGGGGGGAAAAAATGTGTCCTTTTCTGCCGCAATTTCGCGCATTGAAATAAAATTTGCCGTTTTTAACTAGATAACCGATCCGTTTCCTTTTGATTATGGAACTTCCTTTTGGCGCGTTTTGGCCCTGTTAAAGTTTTTCTGAGCAGTTTGTGCGTAGAAGAGTCTTGTTTTTTTGGTTGACTTTCGGTTGAGAAGTATGAAGAGAGTATGAAGAGAGAATCCTGTCCGACCCATTCTAGATCCGTGCCTCGATCCCCCTCATTGAGTTAAGGAAAACTGGAGTCCGCCTACGAGGACCCGGGAACTATCTGGATCGTATCTGAAAAGCACAGCAGGTAGACACAATTAAATCAAAACAAGATTTCAAATGGACATATCTAAAGGAATCAAATTTCAAGGTCTTCTATTTCCATGTTAATCAAAATAGCATTACTTTTGAGGCAGGAATAATCAAAAATAGGAAAACTGAACGTATCTCACCACAATTTTTACGTATATAAAATTACCGGAAGTCAAATATCTTGAACGTATATTTTCTTACAGTAAAACAATTGTGAGAAAAGATGATTCCACAAAAACAACAATTGACTGACGTAAACTAGCCAAGCAGAATTAGCACGTGTATAAACTAGATTGCTTTAACCATTCACTGCATTGTCGACAAGGGCAACATGCCTTGATGATACTTGCACGATCCTTCTTTTTTTTTTTAGGGTCACACCATGTTTTCTCA
>CAJDSM010012957.1:7931-19841 GCA_903981925.1 Ostrea lurida | reverse complement strand
ACAACAGCAACTGACCGGCGTACAAAATCCGGGCTTTCCGGGCCTCAAATACTGCGTATCTCTGATTTACGTAGTCAGGCATATAACGTATATATATTGTCATCGTCGCTAGCCACGCCTACCTCAATGACGTAGTGTGAACGGAGACGATAGGCGTGGCTTGCGATATTGTACACCAATTACAATGGACGAAATTACGAGGTTCATGCACTTTGGTTTCAACTAATTTTGCACTAAATCGTGCATATTTACTCACAATTGCCGTAGTTTGTTAATTATATGTCTTAAAATTACTATTTTCCAAATCAAACTCCACATATTGAAATACATGTACTATCATAGGTAACAAATAACTAATATACATGTATGTGACATACATTGTGAGTTGAATACATAATTGGCAATTGATGATTTGTCATGTAAAGTAAAAATGTCTGCATCAAAAACGACGACTTATGAAAAAGCACTACCGTTCTTATATGGATTAGGAGCATCTCTTTGGCATGAACTGTATATGAAAAACAAAGTACTTCAAGATCATGGTTAAATGTACTAGTATCAAACAGTTCTTCTATAATACTATGACTCATTTCATAAACTTGAGGGGTACGTATAACGTAATACAAGTTCCTTCACATCGATACAATATGAATTCACTAAAATCAATAATTTTGAAAAATAAATGAGTAATTCTTGAAATAAAATGATAATTTTCAAAATATGAAATACAAATTGTCAAATGATAAAGCTATATATATGTACAGTACTTGGCCCTATTGTACATGAATACACAATAACACATTCACGCCATTTATAAACACACTGGCGATACCAATCATCACGTTTGCACATTTGTACCATTATGTTTCAACCACCGCCTCGTATACAGGGGAACTGTCACGTTTATTTCACTGTCACTACTGGTTTTATTGGTATGCGCACGCATCTGAGAGGGAGAGCTCAGAAGCGGTAATTTGTAAACGTTTTGGTCACTCTTGGAGGACAGAAGATGGACGGCGTCTTCGTCTTTGTTACTGTAACTATGGATTGTATCACTACGCGAGCGTCTTATGACGTCAGGACTGGATAAATATAGACCATGCTGACATTGATTGTCCAGGGGTTTGAACGTTGACAACCGCTGACATTGCATACAAACTGGAATGGCATCGGTTTGGTTTCCATCTGCATCCGGGGGCTCCGAGATCAGTATCTCAATATCTGGAGCACTGGAGTTTACTTTGCCTACAGATACTTTGTCGGACTTCACGTCCTCCTCCGATATGGAGCGACACATGGCGGCAGACCCATTTTGCCTAGTATGACTCACAAGTACTCTTTCAGAGTTACTTTCATATAGAATATTCAGATTTGGTTGCCTAGTGAGCGGAGGGCGCGTTCCATTCTTATATGTGTCCGCCGACGGAGACGTATTTGGAAAGAATACGTCATCCAGATCCCCGGATGTGTCTTTTCTGCGCACATCTTCGCGCATTGAAATAATTTTGCCGTTTTTAACTAAGATAACCGATCCGTCCCTTTTGATTATGGAACTTCCTTTTGCCGTTTTGCCTGTTAGTTTTCTGAGCAGTTTGTGCGTAGAAGAGTCTTGTTTTTGGTTGACTTTGTTGAGAGTATGAAGAGAGTAATGAGAGAGAGAATCGTCCGAACCCATCCTAGATCCGTGCCTCGATCCCCTCATTGAGTTAAGGAAAACTGAGATCCGCCTACGAGGACCCGGGGAACTATCATGGATCGTATCTGAAAAGCACAGCAGGTAGACACAATTAATCAAAACAAGATTTCAAATGGACATATCTGAAAGGAATCAAATTTCAGGTTTCATATTTCACATGTTAATCAAAATAGCATTACTTTGAGGCAGAAATAATCAAAAATAGGAGAACTGAACATATCTCGCCACAATTTTACGTATATAAAATTACGGAAGTCAAATATCTTGATGTATATTCTTTACAGTAAAACATTGCAAGAAAAGATGAATTCCACAAAACAACAATTACTGACGTAACTAGCAGCAGTATCAGCACGTGTATAAACTAGATTGCTTTACCATTCACAGCATTGTCGATATTACTATAAATAATGCATCATAGCCGCCACAAGATGATTTTTCCCTTTCGAAGTAGTTCGAAAACACCCGAGTGATTTCCCCTCCAATATATTTCTTTCGGAATCTTTTTATGTAAAATACAATTAAGTCTCAATAGCGGATTTCAAATGCTAATCGTTGTAATCACCTGTGGTGTATCGATGCATCATTTTCAAGGGCGACTAAACTAGTTTAACTAGACATGTTGGGATGTATACAATCACATGCATCTAAATCAGTTTATTCACAATGTACATAATACTTAACATACTTGCAGAGCACGTGACAGTAATATATATACACAAGAGCAGTTATCTTTGGGTTTACAGGATATGCATTCAGTATGATACAGTGGTTTACAGGTAATCGAGGCAGTACTAGGCGTACCGTCAATACATAGTACTCTGTCTCCTCGACTTTATTTTGGAAGATAATATGCACATACAGTAAAACTTGCATATACGGAATTCTCGGGAACCATTTGTAATTCGGGACCTCATATTCCAAGTTCCTAAAATATACAATCTAAAGGTGAGGAGGAAGTTTCATTTCTTTATAACTAAGATTCTTATATCGGAGATGTCTGTATAATGCAAATATCCTTACATCCGTCCGAAATACCCCGCATAAAGGTATTCTTATAAGCAGTATATCCTTATAAGCGGTATATCCTTATATGCGGTTTATCGTAATATGTGGGTTATCCTAATATGCGAATTCCATGTAATCAAGTTTTACTGTATGTACACACTGGATAGGATGATAGGATCATGCTATATTAAGACGAGTCGTTGTTTTCATTCGTTAGTTGCAGGTCATATCGTTGCTTTGGTGTTCTTTTTTCCGGAGCAAGCCGTTTTCTTATTTGTTTTTATTATCGATCATGATCGAAATGAATAAATTTGGTACATGGATTTTTAGTTGTTGCTAAAGTGTGATCCAAAGACCTGCCATGTTTGATCACGTGACAGAACCAAAGCAACGGTACACCTGGTACCTGTTAATCGTTTAAATGGCTGACTATGCTCCTGATTGTACAAAACTTCGATCCTGTCTGTTAAATCCAAAAAACAACAACCAATATCATCAAAGGATCTCTATCTTCCTCTCATTCTATGTTAACAAGTGTCCCTCAAAGATGCGTTAAGCGTTTATCAATAGCACACATACATTCTCTTAAAGCACAATATCATAAAGGAAATAACTGTTAAGTTGAATAGCACTGTGATTATTTTTCAAAAGCGATTCTTGTACAGTTTAGAATATAAACTGTTTGTATCTCTATTGTTTATAAATAATACTTAAGGTGGTTGCTACTTTTTAGTCTTGTTAGAAGACAAAATGACATTACAGCTGTATCCATGCTGATACATGTACTGGTAGTAAGTTTTAATCATTAGTCATCATTGTTGTTATAGAGCAGGCTCAAATATTAAAGAGATTAGCACACCTTATCAAAATTATATGACAACCATAGGAATTATGTAATAATGCTATGATGTTGAAATCTTAGTATTTTCATTATGTATCAATGGATTATAATTTTAAAGATCGTTTAGGAAACTAACGAACCTCGAACGTACAACCTACAGATTGACAGCACCAGGGCTTAATCTTGCGAGTTAACCGAGCAATTAGAACTTGATCCTGCGAGTTAAACGGGCAATAACACCTTAATCCTGTGATTTAACCGGGATATACTACTTTAATCCCGAGTTGACCGGGCGATAACATCTTAATCAGGCGAGTTAACCGGGCAATAACAGTTTTATTCTGTCAGTTAATCGGGAAATAATAGTTTTATCTGTCAGCTAACCGGGCAATAACAGTTTTATTCTGCCAGTTAACCGGCAATAACAGTTTTATTCTGCCAGTTAACCGTGCAGGTGAAGAAATTTACAAGAAAAAAAGAGAGTATTTATGCAAATTAGTCGAGCAATAACAGCTTAATTCTGCGAGTTATTCAGGCAGGTGAAGAAATTTACAACGATAAAGAAAATACAAATGATGTTTGTTTTGGTTGGGTTTTTTTTCCGTTATTGTTATCTATTGCGAACTCGGGTATTATTTCTTTATGCATTAATCAAACAATTGTTTCGTACAAAGAGAATAATCTAATTTATAAAAAGTTCAATCATAATAGTGTAATTTTCCATAAACCAGAAAAATACATGACCATATTTAATAATGTTTCATGCAAGTCTTTAAAACTGCAATTAACTCTGTAACATACTTTAAAGGGACATGGTCACGTTTCAAACTAAAAATGCTTAGAATTTCATTTTTCATGTTTACAATGCTCACTTATGGTATTTCTAATGGTCACAAAAATTTGAACGTCATTTGTTGAGTTACAAGTGAGATACAGCACTTCCAATTCTTCGCTATGTAAGCAATGCTCGAGCCATATTTTTGTTTACCTATATTGAATTTGCTAGTATACGTTCCGTTTAAAGCGATTTTTTTCAAATTACAGGTTCATTCTGAACACAATTAAATAGTTTCTAGTGGAAGGGGAAAAAAATCAATGAAGGGTTCCCCTGCACTTTACAATAAATACCTAACTCTTATGTCTTAATATTTAATTAATATCAATCTCGGAGTTATCTCCCTAAATATGTACCTCCAATTGTTTTCATATTTAATCAATATATACCCCACATGCAGCTCTCCTTAATTAATATTTAATTAATACCAACTCAGACCTCCCCAACACTTTCAGTAAATCACAATAATTTCTTCATTAGCTATATTACCAAAGTCAATAATACATTTAGGATAATTGATGCTATGTGTAGAACTATTCCTTAAGATTCTTCATTTCATATCATGGTACACAATAAGTATGGAGGTTTTAAATCATCGTTTGACAGGCGTTTTCCACAAAAGCACTAAGATTAACTAGGCACGGGTTATACTTGGCTGCATGCAAAATCTGTTCAAGTACTAGGTACATAATCTGTACATCCTCAGTAAGAATCAGTATGAATTAGATTGTCGTGAAAAATAGCAAACATATCTCTTATAACAACACTAATACAAAATTTTACAAGATTTTATCCAACAGTCCGATTGTTGTTGATTGTCTACCCTATATAGTCTGTGATAAAGTATTATTCTACTGGATTGGGTCTGTTCTTGGGATTTGTTAGAGTCTAATACATGAATATAATTGTTAATAAATATTTTGGCTTCATTGTTCTCAATAATGCTACTGATTAAAACATTAATGGCTGTCAGATATATCCTTCACCGTTGAATATCCATCTTAATACATACACATGAGTATTTTGGGGATAATCTCTCCTATAAAATGTAGAAATTAAACAGAAACATGAGAAAGTTAATTCCGACAGCTGAATTACACCAATCCTACTGTCGAGCTGTAGAACACATGCAGAGATTTCAGGTTTGTTGCAGCCATCATGCTTCGAAATGCACCGTAACGAAAATCGTATCCCACCACCCCAGCCCAACCCCTATTCATTTTTGCTCAATACTGTTATGTTCACGGGGAAAATATTATAATTTTTGTATGCAAAAATTTTAATTGCTTTTTCTCATGTCGTTGTCTAATGTTGAGCATTTCAATAAATGTCTATACTAATTCAAAACTAACACAATAACTCGGAGCATGCAGAGATGAACCTTTACCATAAAAAAGCTGCTAACAAGAGGTTGCGGGTTTGCGAGGATAACTTCTGAAAAATCTTCAACTGGTGTTTTTTTTTAACCCAAACCTTAAACAAGGGTCCTAAATTGCAGTACCAAAAGTACGCATGCACATGTACACTTTATATCTGCATCTAGCCTTCATTACTGAAATTGACTGACAACGATGAACCATCGAAGCTGATTGGTTGCATTAAAGGCGTGTACAATATATAACGAAGATAGCCATTGGTTAATATACATTACACTTGGCATTTAAGACTGTAGACCAGCTCAAGCGATTTTGCCTTCGTTAAGGCATAGCGACGTCTCTCCTCTGTTTGTGAAAAACAACAATCAAAATAATAACAATCGTTTCTGTTTTAAAAGCACTTGTCATAGACTGGATGTTCGTCACTTTCTAAGTTCCGAGATGAAGCCTTTAGCGGCGCAGGTGTGCGTTGCTCTTATTGGATCGGTTGGCGCTGAGAGGGGGTGGGGGTGCAATGTTCCGTTTAGTTTAGTATGGAGAGTGAGGTTTTGGGGAGATCAGTCTGCTACGCCTAGCGGTAGTCTTCGTCTACTAACTACAGCCGACGAGAAGCGCATAAAAAAGGCTTTGAGCGACCTTAAGTACTATCCTGATCCCGTCCTACAGGAAGGTCCATTGAAATACCTATAGAATACGATACGCTGCAGACTCAACCCAGAACCAACTCATTAAATCGAGACTCAAGGCTTGGATATAACNGGCGACCTTAAGTACTATCCTGAGCCCGTCCTACAGGAAGGGCCATCGAAACACCTCTAGAATACGACACGCTGCACACTCAACCCAGAACCAATTTATTAAATCGAGACTCAAGGCTTGGATATAACTGTAGGCCCAAAGTAGTGAGGGAAAAAAAAAAACAACCTAAAAACGAAATTCATAATTATCGCTCATCAGATGAAAACCATCTATTGCGACGAGCTAATCAAGACATTCAGTCTGTTAGTCACTGGCATCAAAGAGCAGAGCGCCATTGCAGTGTTTATTTTGTGTAATTTGTGATGTATCCGAGACTGGATCTAGCAATTACAATGACAGAGTGTTACATAATATTGATAGAGATTTTGTAGACAACAATGTGGTCATTGCAAAACTAAACAAGTGCAGTTAATTTCTCTAGTCATGAAATCAATTCAAAACACTGCAGGACACAAGGCACAGTGACAGCCGCTCCGTTACGTGTCGTCTATTACATGCCGTAGTATTTAGTGCATCAAAAGAAAAACACGGAAAAAATGCTAAGGGAGCGAAAACAGGAAATCTACAAAACCAGCAACGTATCAAAATTCTAAAACCCGGGGAGATTCTGTAAATTAGGGGGGAACAGTGCTGTGTGGTTTCAAATTTTACCAGTTTTTCCTGACCGCCAACAAACGCTCAGGAATGTTTCCCATACTTTCTACTTTGGCCAGAACCCGGATGCGTGGTCCCAATGGTCCTGTGGGAATAAGGTGATAAAAGGTCAATCACAAAGCACGTGCCTGGAATCGCGGCTATGCCGTGCGCTTTGTTATACGGAGATTCTGATTGGTCCAATCTTTTTACTAGAATTAAATTAATTACGGCGTGTCGTGTGGTTGATTTTACAATAATTATATGCCGGCAGGGCTTTGATTCTATGCTGTATGATGAGCTACCAGTCGCTATTAATTGAAACATTCTCTTCTTCATTTCTGTCTACTATTAATACCTGAAAATCAATTTGCGTCAATAGATGTCGCCTTTACAATTATTTACACAAGAATTCACACTAGTAACAGACGGCCAGTGTTTGTCCACCATTCTCAAAGATCAAATAAAGTTCGAAATCTGACGATCGGTAAATTCAACTCTTCATGACCCGCTCTCACAAAACAAAATTATATCACGGATTAACTATATGTACAAAGATATGATAGACAGGGTGGATGCAGAAGATAAAACGGACAGACAGCAACGAACAGGTGACGATGCTAGCATATAATAATAATAATGGTTAGTGCTTTATCCACCTAAGTGCACCAAAGGCAGCTTTACAATACATCATACCTCGGCGACTTTAACAAAATTCAGAACCTTCTAGGTGAAAGCTGCCGTTTTAAGGCGCTAGAACACTTAACATGTTGGCAATATTTTTTCACTGTCTATAGCCATGTACCCCTTTAACACTTTGGGTGGAGTGGGTGGGGGGGGGGGAGTCGTGTTAAGAGTAGCCTTTACAAATGGACCACAACGTTGGCCACTGTCACGGCCAGGATTGAACTCACAACCCCTCGGTCGAAAGGTCTGAGGGCCTTCCGACTCATCGCTATGCTGCGGGAAACAAAAACGACATGACATAAACCCCAAACGTTCCATATATTTCACAATTTACAAGTATATGGGCCAAATAAAACGAGATCAGACTGAATATTATTTCCTACCAAGATTTACATTAATAATAATATAAGATCGGGGTCAAATCATTGCACATTACGTGTCTATTTTGTGTTTGTTTCGGGTCAATATAGGTGTCAAGGCTTATTCATTGCCAGGTATATCCCCGTTGTTGTTTCGAAAAAAAAAAGAAGAAAAGAATGAAAAGTTTTTGATGTCTTGCCCTTGAATGTCCGCAATAGAATGAACTGTTCAGACGACATCTAGGATACAGGTCTTGATAAGAATATAGGGCACGGAAATTGTGATTCCGAAGCAAGTTCAAGAATATTCCGGGATTAAATTTTATTTTCCTTTTAAAAAGGGCTAATTACAAAACTGAATAAAAATCGTGTATTTCATTTATGAAAAAACGGTTTTTTTAATGAAGTTATTGAGATCGAATATCTTGATTCAAATGTAAAAGTTCGAAGCACAGGCATCCGCATGTTACCTTGGAATTTACTTTGAAAATACACCTGTTATGGCTGATCATGCAGTACTGTAACCTGAATAATGATTTGTTGAATTAAACTTATTGTCATTTCGTATTCGAGACGTATTCTAACCTGCTTGAAGAAATGAAGAGTGGGGGGGGGGGGGCGCTTTTTCAACTGTCATTAACAAAGTATTCTATATTGCAACCTGTCGTTACATACGTTAGGGATATGCAACTTCCGAACAACCGAATCGATGTGGAACGATGAATCATTCCGACAATGTAGGTTTTGCGCAAGCATTAGTGAACTGAAGTATCAATAACTTCGACATCTCCAAAATGACCATAAGAAACTGCTCGAGTTCAATATATCCCTACCACAGGACATTAAAAACATAAGTTTCCGGTCATTCGCCCTGGAAATCTAAATAAAAGTAGTGGATTCAACAACTCTAGACTAATTCCTAATTCTCCGACGAATGGCTCTGTCGATTTGTTTACATTGCAATAAAAAAAATATCCACAGGCAAGCTACTAAATTGCCCTGATAAGTTAAACAGATCTGAAAATATTCTTCAAAACGTCAGAAGATAACTAGGGGATATCTTTTATCTCTACCTCGACTTCATCAAAAGTTAAAAAAAAAAAAAAAAAAAAAAAAAGGAAGAAGAATTCAACCCCCCACTTCAGCCTGCTCTGATAATCCTGACGCTGTAACATCACGTAAACAATATGCAGGGGTCTCCTAATTGTATAACGTTTCTGGTCCAACAGATCTAAAACAAGCCTCGTAGACAGAAACTAAACATGGCCTTGGGTTACATTTGTATATGTGTAATTTCACCCTATCTTGATGAAAACCTAAATAATGTTCTAAAACAAACGCAATCCCCAGTGTACATGCAAAACAAGTTCAGTATTTCTTGGAGAATATATGTACCCAGACAAACACGGTCCATTGTGCTATGTACATGTTAATGCAGTATGTGCGCCAGGTTTCAACACAGAGGTGCATGCCGGGAGTTACCATTTGATGACGATTTCTACGAAGGTCAAATGACGACCTTCCTGGATTTTGATATCGGGCGCTACTAGGATGCGGTTTGTTTTTGATCTTGTCCGTACCACAACTGTCCCAAAAGACCTTAAATACAAAAGATCCACAATTTACAGCAGTCACTATCAGGTTACCAAGGACCTTAAATACAAAAGATCCACAATTTACAGCTAGTCACTACTTTAGTATTAGGTTACCAAGAACCTTAAATACAAAAAGATCCACAATTTACTGCGAGTCACTTATTTCGTTAATCAAATCTGTTTGATTTTGAGGTTTCCGTTCCAAAAAGTTGAACATACATGTATATGGATTAAATAAGAGACAACAAATGTCTTCGTCTTCGTATTACTTGTATTTACTTTTAACTAATGTTACATTCAAATCAAAACAACTACATGTAGGCTATATTCTTAAAATAAAAAAAAAATGGTGTGAATTGATCTATCCTCATCACAATTACAAAAATCATGGCACCGGCAAAATTGACTTGACATATTTTGTTTTTGCCTCGGACTAGAATTATGTCGCTTTGTCATTGGTTGAAACGCGTCACGTGAATGCCGTCTAAATTTCTTAGACGGCGGAGTAACAAACTTTAGACCGGCAAAAATGGCGGTTGTTACGTCTTTTTCAGTACAGAAAACTAACTTTCCACCATACTCTGCCGTCTGTATTTGGTCGTCGACAAAACCAAATCATTATTTAGGTTTGTTACTGACAATCTACGGAAATAAGTCCATAGAAGGCTCGGCATCGCTTCGCCTTCTATGAAGTTGGAACAACCCGACATAGTTCCGTAGACAGTCAGTAACAAACCTAATAAGTAATATTTAGTGTTACATGTCTTTTACTTTGGGTTCTGATAAAGTTTTTGCCTTATCCCATTCTGTTTACCAAAGGAGATCACATTAATCTTAAAAAAAATCAACATTAATGCTCAAGGTAAAAGGTAAAAATGCACTTCATTAGATGGTGCATTAACTAGCAAACAAAGAATCTACGTCCCTCTATTGTAAAACAGACCGTCAGTGTAAATACTTGTTACATGTTACCATTCAACAATTAGACCCGCTTACCAAAAAAAACAAAACAAAATAAACAGACAAAAACAAAAAACAAACACCTCCAAAACTTACCAAGCAAAAACTGTGTTCCAGTGTTAACATCAAACAACCAAAGATCCCCATAATAAGAATTATAGATTATTACCCGGCCTTAGTTGGAAGTTTCCTAGGTTAGGTGGTAAACAATAACCGGTACAAAGTTTACGAGGAAAATTATCAGAATCCAGAACCCTTCCAGAAATTAGTGATAATTCTACATATTGCATGAATAGTGTTTTCTACCTTCATTAATGAGGCAATATTTTCTCTGAAAATTAAACATTACACGTCAACGAAACAATTGAATTTCCATCTCATTCATTTCTATTTTTGGATAAAAAGCGGAGGGACGGACAAACTATAAAACCAAGAGATATATTCGGAAACCAAATAAATCTTGAAATAATTTGATTTATCTCCCCTTAGGTTCCCTTAAGCCTTTGGAATCGACAACTCGGGTATGATGTTCACGCCTATAATCAATCAATTACCCATATGATCAAAATTGAAGTTCCAACACAGAGCGAGAATCACATTGATTATAAGGCATTCAACTGGTGTATGAGAGGCGGCAGCCTTTGCTATTGTGAGAATATCGTAGCTTTAAAAGGTGTTTGATCGCGGAGTTTTTCCTCTAGTGTATATAGCAAATTTGTCGCCATGATTCTTCGTCGTCATTTCCGGTCAATATTTGCTAACAATTATAAAGACGCATCTACATATATATATTTTTTTTTTGCCGATTATCGTATGATTCAACCCCTCCATTCAAAACTTACTTTGACACATTCTTACTTAGCATAATAAAAAAATCCCACCCAAATTCATTCCTTTTCTGACTGTTCGCTAAACTTAAATGATAGTATACACAGTTAAATCCAAATGTCGTAATATGGCGTAAACTCGAATGTCGTTAATTTCCGTTTAACCGAAATGACATAATATGAAAGTATCATGACATGATTCATGCTTTGTGCAGTTTACCTTTATAATAAGTTTTCACAAATCCTGTTATCAAACAACAATCTAATTTAAGGATCAAATCATTGGATCCGCTCCCGGGAGGAGAATCCAAGAACCAGGAAAGGAGAAGTCCCG
>CAJDSM010012956.1:33556-48525 GCA_903981925.1 Ostrea lurida | reverse complement strand
TTAAAATGAATTCTGCGTGGAAGTCCTTTATGGCTAACAACATTGGCAAGCCCGGCAAGTAATGTTCCGCTGTAGTCCTGACTTAATCGAGCTTTTATTCAAGATTCCTGTGCTGCTCGATAAAAACTGGGTGAACGCATTTTTTCCAAACAACTGATACTGGTGCAATTTAGGGTTACAGACTGCATTGCAAGATCTTGTGTGCGTAGAGTTGAATTCGAGTGACCATATCCATGGGTTCCTTGTTCTGTTAAAAGTGAGTAGTCTGGGTCCGTCTGAATATAAGAGAGAATCTTATCTGTATCTTATGTTTAAATTTTTCTATACTGAAATGAAAATATTTTTTTGTCTACTTGAAATTCACCACTGCTTTAAGCATTTAGTGTAGAATGTACTCACATTGCTACCGTTCACATTAACCGGTATCATTGCGTGTTCCTGAAAACAGTACACCACGACATTGTTTTGATTGAAGAGTCGGGGCCTGGATCGGGGCAAATACGGCGAAGTAACTATTTCCAGTTGTAAGTGATTGTCGTGAATTGCAGATGGTATGCTAGTGTTACATGTCGATTGCTCTCTATGAACACCATCAAGTCTGCTCTGTTGCATGTCAATCCGCCAGTATATGTGATTGGTTGGTGACCGCATCATTGAGTACCTACAATGTGAAGTTCTGAGTAAAACGCAACCTTGAGGTAAGAGACGAGCTAACCAGAAAATCGAGGAACACATGCAGTCTGAAAAAAAGTAAGAATAGAGTATCGTTTATAAAGGATATATTTAAGAAAGAAGCTCATGTATATTTGGTGTCGCGAGTGCTGGTATGTCATATTGCCCACTAAACACAGCTGTTCTCAAAAGGAAATTCGGCGACACTATTCTTTATCATAGCTATATATATAGATAGTATTATCTCTTCTCATGTAGAAGCTTTTGAATGAATTTGCCTAGTAAAGAAAATAGTTGTAAAAACCAGGCAGCTAAACAAGGAAAACGTTCATACCGCATGGGAAATTCCAAACGGACTGTTTGAGAAAGACCCTAATCACCACACAAAACTATAAAGCACACTGCAATAGAGGAACTTCACCTTGCTTGTGATATAAACTTCAGAGTGTTTTGTGTGTAGAATAGAGTGGAGTCTAACAAACGTATTTTTAAGAATGGACATGATCACTAGATATACGAATATTTTTATTTTCCAATGTTTTAGTTAAAAAAGAGCAACTGTCTAGAGGATGCTAAAAAGTCTAGTCTTTAAATTAATCGTGAGGAATGATCGGAGCAAACGTGTTAAAAGAAGTCAAAAGTGAAATTTGATGTTACCTAATGTGGCGAAAAGCTTGGATGTCCAAACTTCACTATAAAGTTCTCTTAGAAATATTTTCAGAATCCGCTATTTGATTTAGCACCACTCCATAGGTAAATAAGTGTATGTAAAACACAAATACGGTATTGAAAATTGCTCCTTCACAGTTTTACAATATTTTATCGTGAGGAGTATAAAGACACGGGACTTTTGTGGAAGCTAGCTTACTAGTCCAGCAAGTTGTTTGTAAAGGTATTTTGTGAAGTTTGTGGTAATCCAAGTAATAGGTATGGTAATTCATTACTTATCACATACTGTCGCCATGCCCTGGGATATTACGAAGTTTAAACTTTTGAAGAATTTCCATCTTTTGAAAAAAGAACAGGTTTGAATTAAAGTACGGTACACAAAATGTGGAAGTTAAATACCAAGTTCATCTAATAAAGGCCAGATGTAATAAGTGAGACGTTACAAAGACAATACTTGTCACAAGCCTTAAATTGTTAGCTATGGACCCAAAAACATTGATGCTAAACATGAATCAATATCTGGTATACAAAAACACAGAAAGGATAGATAGCTTCATATGTGTGGATAATTTTAGCTGTAATATTGACATCTATTGCAGACTGAACAGAAGGTTTATTACATTATACTTGATAAACGTTAATGAACCTTTAACTTTAAAACCACGATCAAGCTATCCTTTCTATGTAGGTAAATGTAGCCACTATCACCTGCTTAAGTGTGATGTATGTCTCCGCAGTTGGATTAGATACGCAAAGAACCATCCATGCGTCATGAAGGACTTTTATTTAAGCGAGCGCCAACTACCTTACTAAAACGTGTCATGTGGCAGGGTTATAACGTTCTCCGTTTAATGTCATCATGTTCGCAATTCTACGGTCGGCATAATGAACCAGTTGTTACTAATTAAGTACATATTGTTGAACTGAATTTGTTGCAATGCCCTTTGTTAGGCTGTCATTTTTCGGTACTGAGATTTGACGACGGGTATCTCTGTTTAAAACCTTTGTCTACGACTAAAGGGCTCTACGCGGGTGTGCCGCAGTCAACGAGGATGCTTCACTCACTCCATGGGCACCCATGATCCTGCCTTCTGCTTTTGTCGGGTCCGTGTTTTGCCTACACTCCGGATTTGTAATATGTTTCACACTTTTGGGGATTATGCATTACGTTCTTAAAGCATTGTTTCACTTCGCCAAAGTTCTTTTATTTTGATTGTCTAACTTAGAGATTTATACATGTACAGTCAGCTCTCGTTAACAACGGCCACGTTTGTTTCCGGTCATTTTGGCCGTTTAACGAATCCTGCTGTTTGTAAACAAGATGCCTCTTTTACCAGTAACAAGATTGCCTCTTTTACCAGTAACAGTTATCCCTTTGTTAATCATCAGTACAAATAACACCAATGGCGAGCTCCGTAACATTCAGCCATGCGTTTATTTTCATGTATCCGGTACAAAATACAACTCATGTCCCTCTTTCCTCCCAATTTTCTGTTAAAAGTAAAGAAAGGATTTGTGATAAAATTAATATTATAATAAACCTTTTTCAATAACTTATAAAACGTACCAGTGATAATCCTTGGGTTGTGTCGATAGTCCTTGCCTACTACATAACGTTTCCATCATAGAATTTAATGAACACCGTAAATGAATAAGCACAAGCTTTTTATCAATGCATGCAATTTAATAAACAAATTAAAATGCATATGAAAGGGAACGCAAATTGATGTAAGGAAAACATATTTACAACGATATCCGTTTTATTCAGAAAGCTATTGAGCTGGGTACAACGTTTTGATCTTCGGTGGGCTTGGCGATTCTTATTGCATTGACCTACTCACAGTTCAGTCTATGAAGAAGAATATACATGTATATCCAATGAAGATTTGTTGTAATTTCTTTGCAATTAATGAGGAGCACTCTATCATTTAGTCATGTTTATAGTTGAGAGTTTACTCTTATCCGGGTATGCGGAATTTGGAAACCATCAAACAACCACGCACATTATTTGTATTAAACTATCATATCAAACGTCAGATTAGTGCATTGATACCCAGCCCGTTAGAACAGACATCATACCACCGCAAGCAGTCATAGCAAAGTGTATGAGGGATTTAAGATGCCGTTACATAGATCTTGGTTAGTGTGAAAAATATTGCTTGATAGCAATCGTTTTGTAGCACGGGTCGTTTTGAACAACTCAGTAACGCTGCTGTTAAAATCGGATTTTAAATATAGTGTCAAATGCACATTCGTTACGTGAGATACTGGGCCGGTGGCCGAAGTGCGTGTAAGAACAACTTCACAAAATATAAAAAAGTTATATACATTTATATGATAACGATTCAAAATGGAACCATTTGGCTGCAAACATTTCTCTCAACATTGAGTGTGAAACAATTCTACCATCATTTTACTCTACTATATCATTTTACCTTCAAATCCAGTGTGTCTTATTTTAGACGATTGTCTGCTCTTCTTTTCATAAGTTTCAAAATTGCATGAAAATTCACTACCAGTATGCAGTAAATTAGAATGCGAGAACATCCACATTGATCACACATTGATTGCTTTATATTTATATATTTCATCAGACCCGCCCGTGTTCTCTCTGACACGTTCACCGTCCAGTCTGCTGGAAGAGGGGACACCAGTCACCTTCACGTTCAGACCAACAACGAACGGTAACCCAAGATCATACAATTTCTCACAGTGTATTCACACCGTTGACGGCAAATATCTTCGGGTTATACCCTTTCAACTCGAAACACACCAGATCCATTTTGTGATCGGAAATTTATCTGTAACGGACAGAGGGACATACACATGCTCAGTGACCAATGGAATAGAGGACAAAAGTGGAAACTCAATTGTGAAGGCGCCTTGCAGCTTAGATTTAAAAAGTATGCTTATAGTCTTATCTTTATAATTTCTTGGGGAGGATTATCAGATATACATATAGAAATATCGTACTTAGTCAAGTGGTGGAAAAGTAACCAATGAAGTAATTTACTTGATTTATTTTTTTTTCCAAAACGATAAACTTTCAAATCTATGAGATGAATGCAAGTTTACATCTTTAATTACAGCTCCGCCTCATATTTTGATGAAGAATAAAACACGTGTTAAGGATGGAAATTGGACACTGAGCATAGATTTCATCAGTCTTCATTATCAGCCAAAGGCACAATGGATCCATCTTCCTTTGGACAGGGTGGCAGAGAACATTGAGACTATAAGTCCGAGACAATCGTCGTACGAAATTAAAAAAGACAAGATCAGCTATAACATTCCCAGTTATTTGTAAGTTTTCTCCCTTGATTGTTAGGAAATTAAGGAAAATGCTTTTGTTGACACACCAGTATAAATTATACGAATTCCACAGAAATGAAAAAAAAAAAAAAAAAAAATGCTTACTCATCTGATACGACTGTAAACTGCATTTTGCGAAGTACTACTGATTCTAAAATAGCTCTTACCATCTGTTGGATTATATCCAGGGAAGACAAGCATATACTTTATGACATTGTATATATAGCGTAGGAAGCAATTTAAAAACTTCATCAATCTTACTTTTAGGTGGGGGTCCGGGTTAGAAAAGGTCCCCAGCATCCCCTTGCGTGTCGTAAAAGGCGACTAAATGGGGAGGTCCTTCGGATGAGACCGGAAAAACCGAGGTCCCGTGTCACAGCAGGTGTGACACGAAAACGATCCCTCGCTGCTCAAAGGCCCTGAGTGTCGAGCATAGGCCTAGATTTTGCAGCCCTTCACGGGCAATGGTGACGTCTCCATATGAGTGAAATATTCTCGAGTGGGACGTAACACACTAAATAATCAAACAATCAACCAATACTTTTAGGGATACACATTCTAGTGTATGATATGCTGTAAATATACCTTATTTTGTAAGGACACAACGTTGAATTCATTAACGAAGCATAAGTTTTGCGAATCAATATTCATTGACAAAGTCTTTTGTATTTAAAACTTTATTCGCGAGTGCTAAATTTTTGTGAATGATTAGTCTCTCATAAGTACATATAGATAATATTCTCCCTAATAAAATTTGATTTACAGTACTATACCCAGGTCAATAATAAAAAATAATTGCATATACTAATTTGATGATGTATCTCATGATAATTAGGATTCGTCGAATCTGCACGAACAATACTTGTTCACAATGAGAGCTTTGAAGTATGATAGAGTCTCGTACACTATTTTTGCAATGATATTTTGTTGTTGCCAAACGAAACGTAACAATCCGTGCTTTCCAATTGACAAGAAGTCTGTAAACTGTTGTTCAAAGAAGCATGTATTAACTTCATCTACAATTTAGAGTCATATACATTAGCTATAATTAAATGTCTTATGTGAGTCAGAGTCATATACTAAAGACAATGGACTCATGGCGGGTGTGACCGAGAGACAGGGGATGCTTACTCCTCTCAGGCATGTGATCCCACCTCAGCTGGTGTATTTAGTGGTCCATGTTTGCCCAACATGCTTTGTATTCTGTTTGAGATATAAAATGGCGACATAACAATTTATTAAACGTAATCATTCTCCCAAAAACATACAAAATCGAGTGTAGGCAACACGGACCTCCGACAAAAGCGAAGGCAGGATCAGGTGCCATTGAGGAGTAAGCATCCTCTTGCTGACTGGTCACACCCACCGTGAGCCCGTAGTCGAAACAAAGTAAACGGAGTTACCGTCGTCAAATGTTGTACGAAAATGACAGTCTAATAAAGGGTATGAAATCAGTCACATATGACTTAGTGATAATTTGTAATCGCAAACAAGGTCATTATAGCGACCGTAGAATTTGCGAAATGATGACTTTAAACGAGATTCGTTATAACCCTGCAACATCAACTTTTTGGTTATGTAGTTGCCTCGCTTTAAAAAGTCCTCATACTCATGGCATGCCCTTGCGTATCGAATCAAGTGAGATACATACACACCATAAGCAGGTGATAGTGGTACATTACTACATAGAAAAGGAAAGTTGACGATTGCAAAGTCAAAGTCATCACGTTATCATATAATGTATTGTCAGTCTGCCATTAGAGTCGATATTAAGTAAATATCCAAATATGAAGCACATCTGTCAGATTCTGTGGTGTCCTTTATTTCGAGTTCGTCAGGATATATTAATTGGACATAATTGTCAAATTATGATTGTTAATTGATAAGACATCGTCTATATACTATATGTAAGGTTGAAGGACACGGCAAGTTTTTGTGTTTTATCCCGTAACAGTTTTTGAAACAAATTTTGCTTCGTATGAATATAAAAATAAGTCTGCCAATAAGGGGGTACAATAGTGCCCATAGGAAGATTACGAGTATGATTCACTGTTTGTTATATTTGCTTTTTCATGAATCAGAGTCATATACTATGAATAACATGCATTAGTTATAGTGTGATCAATGTCTAATACTATAATTAGCATAAATGTCTTATAGGAGTCAGCGTCATATACTATAATTAACATATACTAACTATAACTTGATGTATTATACTATGATTAACATACATTTCCAATAAATGGATGCTTTATATACTAAGATTAATCTGTATCTCCTATAATTCAATGCCTTGTATACTATAAATTACTCGCGTGAACAATAATGCGCTGTGTTATTGTATAATTAGCTTACATAAACTTTCATTAAATGTCTTGCATATTATAATAATCGCATACATTAACGGTAATTCGATTTCTTATACTATAATAATGTACAGGAACTTTTATTAAATGTCGTATATACTATAATTACTTTACATTAACTATGATTAACATACATTAACTATTATTCAATGTTTTATACTATAATAACTATACATTAATTATAATTCGATGTCTTATATAATGAGTATCATGCATTACAATACATATTCATTGATTTATTGTATAATTAACATACATTAACGATGATTCAATGCTTTATTGTATACTTAACATACATAATAACGATTTATTGTTTTGCAGTATAATTATAACATGTATCAACAAAGAATCAATGTTGTATAGTATAATTATAACATACAATAACAAAGAATCAGTGTTGTATAGTATGATTATAACATAAATACACAAAAATCAATGATTGTAAGTATGATTATAAACCACAATAACAAAGAATTCAATGTTGCCATTTTTGAGTTAGAGTATTGATTATTAACAGCCAATAACAAAGAATCAATGTTGTATGTATGATTATAACAACACAAATAACAAAGAATCAATGTTGTATGTGATTATAACACACAATAACAAAGAATCAATGTTGTATAGTATGATTATAACACACAATAACAAAGAATCAATGTGTTGTAAGTATAATTATAACACACAATAACAAAGATCAATGTGTATAGTATAATTAAACACACAATAACAACGAATTCCAAATTTGTTGTATAGTATAATTATAACATACACTAACAAAGAATCAATGTTTTAAAGTATATACAGTATAATTATAACATATACTAGTACTTGTATTAACAATTATTCAATGTTTTATAGTATAAATAATATACGGTACCAATTTTGATGCACCAGATGCGCATTTCGACAAATTATGTCTCTTCAGTGATGCTCAAACCGAAATGTTGGAAATTCGAAACATGAAAGTGAAACTTTATAAAAGTGAACAATGTAGTGCCAAAGACTGGAGACAAATACTTCGAAGGATCAGAGCTATGCCTGAGGGAGATAATCCTTAATTTTGATATGAATTTCTAATTTTACTATTGCAATTAAATACATATCCGTATTTCAAGCTAGTAACATAGTACATAGCAACTGGGCTGTAGTATAATTATAACATACATTAACAATGATTTAATGTTTTACAGTATAATTATAACATGCATTAACAACGGATCAGTATTATAACATACACTAACGAAGAATCAATGTTTTACAGTATAACTATAACACACAATAACAACGAATCAATGTTTTATAGTATAATTATAACATACACTAACGAAGAATCAATGTTTTATAGTATAACTATAACATACATTAACAACGAATCAATGTTTTACAGTATACTTAAAACATACATTAACAAAGAATCAATGTTTTACAGTATAATTATAACATACAATATTATTTTTACTATATAAATCGATAAATCTTATTGGTTCGATTCATATCACGTGTTAAAATATATTTTCCGATATTGACTTGTGTTACTAAAATTAGAGAGGGAAAATCTAAAGATTCCGATTTTAGAAAGTAGGAATGCAACTATAAACTACAGCATCATGCAAAAACACTAGTTATCAATAATGTGTGTGTAAAATTATTTAATTCATGGTAATTTTCCACTTAGTTTCCATAAATGTTGTGTTGAAATGTGTTTCATGTGGTTTAATTCTTGGTATTCATATACTTTTACTTCCCTTTGGAGGACTAAGGGAGTTATACAGTAATAACTGTTTGTCAGTCACTAAAGAAAATATATAACAAATGTAGCTCTTTCATTCGGCGGGTGTGACCGGTCAACAGGGGATGCTTACTCCTCCTAGGCACCCTGATCCCACCTCTGGTGTGTCCAGGGTCCGTGATTGCCAAACTTCTTGTTTTGTATTCTATTTAGGACTTACGAGATTGATCACTGTTTGTTATCTTTGCCTTTACATTCAGTCAATCCTAAAGAAATATCGACTTCACAGAAAAGCATATCGACCTCGCACTTCGTGCTCGGTCGATATGCTTTTATGTGGAGTCGATATTTTTTTTAGGATCGACCTCATGAAAGAGCTATATTCATATATTAACAAAGAATCAATGTTTTATAGTATAATTATAACATACACTAACGAAGAATCAATGTTTTTTAGTATACATGTAACTATAACATACATTAACAACGAATCAATTTTTTACAGTATAAATTATAACCATAGCATTAACAAAGAATCAATGTTTTATACAGTATAAAGAAATATACATTAATAATTAACAACGATTCAATTGTTGTTGCATATTACATACATTAACAACGATTTCAATGCTTTACAGTATAAATATAACATATATTAACAACTATTCAATGTTTTACAGTATAGAAATAACATACATTGCTTTATTTTTAGTGTCTTCTGTACGATATGTGTCATACTTTACATACATTGATAATAATCCAATGTCTTATACTATCTTTAAGATATATCAACAATGATTCAATGTATTCAAAAAAAGAAAGAAATTCATTTGTGTATGAACTGTGAATGTTTACGCTTTCATGCTACATGTAGCAGTTCATGGAAAGGACGCCGGCATGACGAGTTGCAGTTCATACTCTCGTGTATTTTCAAAAAAATGTTGGTTGTTTTCTTTTTGTACTTTGATTTCTGTAAGAATTCCCAGCCGTTAAAATAGATGTACTATATTTACCAAGATTCATACGCGCATTGTTCACAACCACGGCGCATTCATGAGGAAATGACTGTCATTACAATTTGTAGAGATATCAAAAGGCAAACACATTGGAGATGTATATAATGTAGTAAGATATTTTTAATTACAGAATATTGTCATCCTTAACACTTTGTAAACTATAGTTCATAGTGATAAATCTAGTTTATGAAATGCTTGCTTGATGATTATACGTCCCTCTTGAGAATATTTCACTCATTTGGAGACGTCACCATTCGCGATGAAGGGCAGCCAATTTAGGCCTGTGTTCGGCGCTCATGGCCTTGAGCAGGGAGGGATCTTTATTCGCACCTGCTGTGACACAGGACCTCGGTATCTGCGGTATCATCCGAAGGACCGCCCCATTTAGTGGCCTCTTACGACAAGCAAGGGGTGCTGTGGACCTATTCTAACCCGGGTCCCCACGGGCGTTTTAAGAAATGCAAAATTTTAAACTACATGTACGTGCATATTTCACTGAATTGTTTCAGATCTGCTTGCTATAAATATGATATTTCATGCAGTAATGAAAAATACTATATTTTAGAACGACGATAAAAGCGAAAGACCCAGGGAAATACGTAGTCTTTATAGAGAATGACATGGGTAAAGACGTTCTTGCATATGAAATCATCTCCCCAGGTAAAAACATATAGTCACATAATTAAATCAGGAAAACACGTGATAAGGGCACCTGATCCCACCTCCGTTGTATCCAGGGGTCCGTGTTTGCCTATCTTTTGTTTTGTATTCTGTTTGGGACTTTCGAGATTGATCACGATTCGTTATCTTTACCTTTATATTGTAAACATTTCTAACCATTTATAAAATTTCATATACATAAGATATATCTTATTATAAGTTGGTGAATATTTTGATTTGCGATATTAAAAAACGACATCATTTAATATGCAATTTTATTGCCTATCAAGAGACCTTCATGTGAATAGGAAATGTGGATTGATTTAATAATTATATCATTTCTGTAACTTTAAAAAGGAATGTGAAATACAGTTTGTCATCCTATCGTTCTTATTTACATTTCACATCTTAAGGCATTTAAAGAAAAACTTTTGGGTTGCATGTATTTATCACATATATTCTCAAGTTTGACGGATAAGTAATGATATATCAAACACGTCATTAGAAATCCACAAAATACTGCATAATACGATTATAATTCCATTGAAATATTTTGAAGTTTAAAGATAGCATCTCTTGATTGGCACAATGCGTGATCCCCAAAAATGGAAATTGTAAATATTCATACTTACGTATTTGCATGTTGTATTACGAAGGATATAAATGTAACTATTAATAATAAACACGTGGCATTTTTTAACATTGAAGATTGGGACCATCTACAGATACTTTATATTTCAAAACAATGATACAGTGATTCCCCAGTTTAACATGAATTGTCTGTAATATGTATTACGCACAGAATGTAGAGTTATGTTTCACTTTTAATGCTCTTTTAATACTTGTATTAGCTTCGGAGGAATCGTCGGACGACGCCCCCACGGCTCTAATCGCTGTAGGGTCTGTTTTTCTGGTTCTTGGTGTCATCTGCATTGGGATTGCTTTGTTTTTACTGTACAAAAACCGACAACAAAGTAAGTTATTCATTAAAAAAATTACTTATTTTGAATCGATCATCTTTGTTTTGCTCGCTCAATTCTTTGATCGTGAGGTACATGCTGTATATGAAATGTTACTTAGTGAAATTGTGTAATATATATCATGAGATTCATCATTGGTTGTTGTCGTTTTATTTTTTGTAGAGACTAAAATGAAAGAAAACTTTAAACAGCGACACCCATCGTAAGATTTATGAGCTCAAAGTTAATCAAAATCGACATTTTAGTTAAAATTCCCGATTTTATATCTTGTAACCAACATTCCAACTAATGTGTTTTACTCCTAGGATGTTTGCTCCTCCCTCTGTAAATGAGCTTGTTCCAATTACAAAGATGGACGACAACCAAGAGTCAAGTGGGATAGTAAATCCAGCGGAAGTAGAAATATCCGTAGAAAAACAGGAAGGTAAGTGCATATAGAAATAATCTCATTTCAGAGATTTGACATAAATTCATGACATAATAAGTGTTATTCACTGATAAATGTAACTAATAAGACATATTTCCCCATTAGGTCCATATATTACTCCACAAAACACAGATGCAGCACCTAAGATCATAAAGCCTCCTGCAGGGTAAGTAAACACGATATAGACCTGACAACGCATGCTCATCATGATAAGATCTACATTATTCAAACCAACAACATTGTGTATTTACAGTACTAACACTATTCGTTTTTCTCAGTCATTTCTTCTGTGAATTAGCAAATTATTGGCTTATTTGTATAAGTTAAGTCAACTTTTCCTCGAATGAAAAGGCGAAGATAACGAACACGTGATCAATCTTGCAAGTCTCAAACAAAATACATAACAAAAGTTGGGCAAAGACAGAAAGAACCCTGGATACACCAGAGGCATGATTAGGTGCCTAGGAGGAGTAAGCATCCCTTGTCAACCGGTCACACCAGCCATGCGTTCATTGCCTTGATCAGGTATTGGAGCAATCTGCTTTCAAAATATGTACACAAGTAACAGTCCAACAACCGCTATGAAACACGTCAGACAGCACCTAACCCAATGACAGGTTGTATGTGCAAACTAGATCTCCATAACAACCATATAATTTGCGAAATGGTGATTTTCTGCAACAACAACTTGTTTGTAAGTAGCCTGCCTCGATTAAAAAACTGGTTATATGCAGAACAAGCTCTTGCGTATGGAATAATTTGAGAGACATAAACACCTTATGCAGGTAATGATGAAATGTTGCTACAAAAATATGGGAAATTGCCGATGGAGAAGCTGAAATCTCCAGTAAAGGACTGGGGGCAACTTAAAAATGAAATTATTATCTTTCGAATCTTGCCAGAAGTGGTGTAAATCAAATGTGGATTGTGAAAAAACTTTAAAGATTAAAATATCAAAACCTTTCTCATATCAACAACATCTAAACATATGACATTTCAACACTTAACACGACCATTCCGAACGATAAATTAAAGACAAGACTTAATGACAATATAGACGGTTGCTTCTTCAACAAAAATGGAAAACGGAAATATCCATATCTAGTGATCAGTCATTCTAAAAAAAATAATTTGTTAAAGTCCACTCTGATTCTACACACAAGTACTCTGAAGTTGATATTAAAACAATTTTGGAGTTCCTCATTGACAATATCTTTGTAGTTTTTGGCGATCAGGTATTCCAAAAGTCTGTTGGAATTCCCTTTGGGCACGAATTGTGCTCCCTTGTTAGCTGTCCTGTTTTCTGTTTTTATATTCTTGTGAGGCAGAATTCATTACAAAGCTTGTACATGAAAAAAGTTATCTCTAGCGGTGACCTTTTGATATACTGACGAAGTTTTATTTTATAATGATAATAATATCCCAGTGAACTAGAAATAAAGGAAACCACTGATTCATCCAAATCTGCTTCATACTTGGACATTTCATTAAACATAGACATTCATGGCAAATTAATAACTCACCTTTATGATAAATGGGACTATTTCAGCTTCTCCTTCGTCAATTTCCCATATTTATGTAGCAACATTCCATGATCACCTGCATATGGTGTGTATGTCTCTCAGCTTATTCGATATGCAAGAGCTTGTTCTGCGTATGATCATTTTTTTTAAAATCGGGACAGGCTACTTACAAACAAGTTGGTTTCAACCGTCACGTTTAAAGACGACATTTCGCAAATTCTACGGTGGTTATAGCGATTTTGTTTGCCAGTATGGCTTGTTATTGGGTCAAATGCTATCTGATGTGCTAAGCCGTTTTCCATACATTGATTTTGACTACGGAGTACTCTGTTTACCTGATTAAGACAATGGGCCCCAAGGCTGGTGTAACCGGTCAATAGGGTACGCTTACTCCTCCTAGGCACCTGATTTCACCTCTAGTGTGTAGATGGGTCCGTGTTTGCCCAATTCTTTGCTTTGTATTCTAATTGGGACTTACAAGATTGATCACTATTCGTTATCTTTGCCTTTATATATCTCTTTTTAGTCCTTCTTTTACATGTACCGCGTCAAAATTTTCATACTTGGCAGTAACTTTTTCTTGCAGTTTTGTCATAGTCCAACCCCCAACCCCCCCCCCCAATGTTGACAAAGGTGAAGCTGTCATTATGGCGTTGTTTGTTGATGAAGGTTCAGGGTTTATTAATGTATATTTCGATGTCCTCATTACAGACAATACAGACGTCAACAAGACGAAGTCAAAAATGTTGTCTACGAAAACAATAAAGTTCAAAATGAATCTGTGAAAGAAGAATATATAACAGTACTTTCTCCTGAGAGCGAACAAGTTCCATTTTATGAAACACCACAGACTTTGATAGTAGCCAAAGAAAAGGGGAAACCAAAAACAAAAGACCAAAATCCATATGCTAATCAAAAGGCAAAAAATCGGAAAGGTGACGTCAAACACTACGCGAATATTAATTATAATGCAGGTACGTAATTATATGTATACTCAAACTTTGTGACACAGAAGTCTTCATTCTAATTTTGAGTCAAAATAATGTATTCTATCAACACTTTATGTAGAGCAAAGTGCTTGTTAATTGAATATGCTATAATGGCGACTAAACAGATTGCATTCGTAATGTGATGATTTAATACTATATTATTTCAAAAATATTTTTTCCTTGCAGGTAAAGCTTATGAAAACCATGTTCCAGGGTCAGGGTCGTAGCACAAAGATCGGTAGATTTTATAGTAAATTACTTGTTTCACTGTGCACTTCCTTTAATTCTTGACAAGTGTGTTACAGTATTTACTCAAAGCACAAATACAGTGATGGCTAAATATGCCAAACTATCAGAATATCTTGTTTTATTTGGAAGAACTTACAGCCTTACGAAAGGATAGTCAATGTTTTCATCCCAACTGTGGTGTATGTTAGCTTAACAAATAACCGCTCCAATTTACAGAAATGAGGATAGAGTACTTTGTTTTACATCCTCACAAGTCAAGGTTTTGTGATTACGTGAACTCCACGTGGAGTTGACGTAATCACAAAACCTTGACTTGTGACGTGGAGTTGACGTAATCACAAAACCTTGACTTGTGACATGGAGTTGACGTAATT